>CAJHQP010000801.1:0-151326 GCA_905132765.1 Moricandia arvensis | reverse complement strand
TTATGCAAAAATCAAATGCATGTAATTGAGGAAAGTCTCCTTGCAACACGCCAGGACCTCGTAGTCCAGTGGTACCTAACCCCGAGCTGGGGGGCCTTCAAACTGGGAGTAGCTGTTCGACTCGGCGGGGAGGGGGAGGCATGCCCAGGCCCTAAACGTACACGGCAAAGGCTGGCGCCGGGCCTAGGTGTGGGGCGTAAGCTCAACACTGGTTAATCAACAGTCTCCTTGCATTCTAGTAATTTTTTAAGATGAGAGATAAATATATAAGCATGGTTGTGTGCCTATATATATGGGGTAACACTAACATTTACAGAGGACACATGCAGGGCGCATGTGAAGAGCTTAAGCAAATTTAATGCGAAAGTTTCCTCCGAGCGATACCGTTGTTAACTCTTACCTTTGATCTTTTATTTATTTTTCATTTATTTCGCACTGACTCTCTTTCGATTCATCACAATAACTTACGCTAATCACAATTCATTTTCAGAGTTATAAGGTAGAATTGGCAATGCAGAAGATCGAAATTCGTAACGACATTCATGTGACTTTGGTGAATAAGGCTTTTTAGAGAAGACTTTATTTGAGTTTACCCTTAGGTAACAATTAATGCGATACAACGTTTAAAAACTCCACGTCTGTATGAACAATATATAAATCAATTGGATAAATAATAGAGCACGTAAATAATACCATGATAGGGATGTTAATCCAGGGCCAGGGCTTATACGCCTCTTTGTTTAAAATAAACTCAGCCTATTTTAAGCCCCAGCGCATTTTAACGCACTATTTAAATCAACGGGTTAGGGCTGATACCAGGGTTAGCCTCCATTTAATTTTTAAGTATGTAACAATCATTTACTATATTAATTTTACCAAAGTTTACATTTTTAACACTTAAGATGTGATCATATAAATGACTGTAAATTGAGTTTTGTCACTAAAAACGTAATGCACTACTTTCTTACACAAAATCTAAAATCGAGTTTTCTCTGTCAAATCGAGTCTCTCCCTCCACACCGCCAAAACTGCAACATCAAATTTTCCCCACTTTGAACTTGAAAAATCAAATTTTCATGTCAATCGATTTTTCCCTTCCCAGCCAAATCTGCATTTAAATCGAATTTCCGCAAAAACAGAAATTGTAAAAACGTGCGGTTTTAGCAAGAGAAAACTAAATTTTGCGGTTTTGGCGAGAAACTCATTTTTCGAGTTGGCGGAAAAAACACGATTTTGCGGCTTTGGCGGGAAAACTCAATTTGCGGTTTTGGCGGAACAACTCGATTTTGCAGTTTTGGCGGGAAAACGCGATTTTGTGGTTTTGGCGGGAAAACGCGATTTTGCGGTTTTGGCGGGAAAACGCGATTTTGCGGTTTTGGCGGAAAAAACGTGAGTTTGCGGTTTTGGCGAGAAAACTCGATTTTGCAGTTTTGGCGGAAAAACTCGATTTTGCAGTTTTGGCGGGAAAACTCGATTTTGCAGTTTTGGCGGGAAAATGCGATTTTGCGGTTTTGGCGGAAAAACGTGATTTTGCGGTTTTGGCGGGAAAACGTGATTTTGCGGTTTTGGCGGGAAAACGCAATTTTGTGGTTTTGGCGGGAAAACTCGATTTTCAGTAGGAAAACGCGATTTTGCGAAAAATTCAATTTTTCGAGTTCCGTGGAAATATACAATTTTACAATTTTGACAGAAAAATTTCGTTTTTTTGAAGTTTTAACGAGAAAAAAATATTTTACATAATAAACAAATGTAAATTTCAAATGGATATTTAAATAATGTATAATAACTATGTGAATCAAAATAAAAGGGTTAAAATTTTAACCCTGTACATTATAGGGTTTAACCCCTTTTTTAGCCCTGTTTTAAAAATAAGGGTTAGGGCTAAAAAAGGTTTTACAGGGTTAGGGTTAACCCTATAAGATTGAGCCCTTATTAACATCCCTAACCATGATACAGAAAAATAAACTATGGTTGTAGTATACAACTGTTAAGATTTATAAATAAAAGTATTTTGAAAATTGTATTCCTTTAAAGGATAAAATCAAGATATTTCTGAGATAATAAGATAAAGTTTATAAGAGTTTCAGCCTAAAAAGTAAGACCATGATTATTGCATGTTTCTTAAACTAAGTTTCTTAAGAAAGTTAAGAAACTGTTTCCTTATTTTTCTTAAGAAAAGTTAATAAATTGTTTCTTAAAACTATGAAATAAGAAATTGTTTCTTAACTTTTCTTAAGAAAACTAAGAAACAATTTCTTAACTTTTCTTAAAAAAACCCAGTTTAAAAAATCTGCATTAATAATGTCCTATTATAAACAAAATCAGGTGAGAACTGAAAAATAATTGGAGATAAATAGGTTAACTGTATGGATAATCTCAAAGATCATAAGAATCAGGACAAAAACAAAAGAACTAATAAGAGAATTAGTTAAGTGTGATGTATGAGCATTCGTGGATAATTGATTGTACTTATGTTCAATCATCTCTTGTTTTATAACATGCATTCATGTTTAACATCTTTATTTATCATATTTTGATTTGATATTAAATGATTTATATTAGACACTTGACAACGAGGAGCCGTTGGAGATCAAATCGACCATCTAAAGGAGAAATCAAACATAAGGTAATCTCTCGATTCCAATGAGGAGTTTCATAGAAGACAAGAGGAATTAATGATGCATCCCCAACTGAGTAGTCGGCCTCTAATTAGATATTTGTTGAGGATAGAAAGCTATGACTAGAAATTATGTTTAGGAATACCTCCTTTACACCAAATAATTCAAAACCATGGGACATAAGGTACATGATATTTTAGGAATTGTAAATAGTGCATGCCTTGTACTTGTTCCACGGGATGCCATCTACAACCCACACATAATTGTCTTCCTCATCATTGAGCTGAAACATTGAGAGGTAAGCTTGTCGTATTAGTTGATTACTTGTTTGTGGTGTTTGAATCATCTAGTTTCCTTGAGAGATAATGTCACATAGTAATGCATTATCAGGAACTATCATCCTTCTAGAGATATCACGTGAGAGGAAAATTTCAGGTATCCAAAAGGTGACCAATCATCCGTCCATAACCGAATTGATCCATCGTTACCAACATTCACTTTAATCCAAGGGTAAATTATCTCTTTTAAGCGCAAATTTTTTTTAGCGAACCATGAATGCTTCTGGTTGGTGTTTTGATCCATAGAATACTTAATGTACCATTCAACACTTCCTTTTTGTATCAAGCAATCCACATGGATCTGAGTTGCATAAGAGGATCCAAATGAGTTTCAAAATACACACCTTATTCCACACAGATAAGTCCATGCAGTTTAATCGTCCACATTTCTTCACTAACATAATAGTATCCCAAGACACTCGAGCTGAACAATCAGATTTCTAAAGATAAGCTTAACATATATCATTAATTGTCATGATGCGTACTTTAGAGATCGCAAACATTGCACACCAGAAGTTTGTTATACCCGCAATTACTGAGTTCACTAGAAGCAACCTTCCAGCAAATGACAAAGACTGAGCGCTCCAGGTATTAACCTTTGACTTAATTTGATGCACTAAGGGTTAAAAATTAAGTATAGATAGCTTCTTAGAACATAAGTGAACTCCTAGATAGCGAATAGGTAGTGAACAATGCGATAGACCTGTTAATGAGCTTATTTAGTCTACTTCCTGTTGAGATAAACTTAAGCTATAAAATTCATCTTCTGAATGTTGAATGTTATACATGACATTGATTTCCAATACTCCTTTGACCGACGTTTTGTGATATTAGTGAAGATAAGAAAGTCATCAGCAAATCATAGATGAGTTAACTTTGTAGACGTGCATCTATGATGATAATTGGATTTCTCTTCAATAAATACTTTATACAGAGAGTAGATAAAAAGTTTATGGATGTTACAAACATATAGGAGTTGAGAGGGTCAACTTGTCGAAGAAGCTCTCTTCCCTTTGAAATAATCATGAACTCAACCATTGTATCCGACAATGAAAGTAAGATTAGTGATGCATGCCTCAATCCATTTGACGTAGATATTAAGAACAATAATAACTACTAGACAATTAAGAACAATTTTCTTAATGATAATAAAAGCTTTACATATATCAACTTTGATCACAATATTTTTTTGAACATGTGAGCTTATGATAACCATTAACCAGTTTTGTATCTCGAACCGTGTTTTCCACCAACAATCTCCCTTGAAAAAAAATTGATTGGTTGGGAAGGATTAGAGCAAGTAGAATGGGGTTTAGTTTTGAGACCATGATATTGGATATGGCTTTATTTAATGTGGAGCAAGAAAAGATGGGTTTGTAATCTAATAGGGAATAGGCAACAAGATGTTTGGGACCAAAGATAAAATCGTTGAATTGATTGATGTTGGTAGAAATCCAGTAATGAATAATTGATGGATAGAAAATACCACTTCTTACCAATAATACCGGAAGCTGTTTTGAAGAATCCAAAAGTAAGTATACCGCTCACGGAGACTTATTGGGATTTAAATTTAGGAGTGTACGACTAATAGTCAGTCCATCAGGAATTGACGAAAAATGGATATAGGAAGAGGTATGGGATGGGGGCCTGAAACCATGAAAGAGACACGTGAAGTGAGTAAGGATACTCTTGAAGGGAGCAATAGCAAGATCAACCTTTTCTTATGGGTCTGTGATGAGAACACCCAATGGTAGAAGAAAGAAGCATATAGAGTTGATTGCCACCCTGACAACAATTATGGGAATAGGTTGGGTCAAAATCATCTTTCTTTAGCCAATTGATACACAATTTCTTCTTAATGTAAGACTCCTCAACCCCCCCCCACCCTAAAACATCCATAAGGTTGTCGTATAGCTCTAACCTGAATATCTTAAAAAGCAAATTGTTAGCGTAAATGACTCTCTCTTGAATTTTCAAAAAATTTCTCAATATTCAGATTACACTCTTGAATGTTTTGATTTTCCAACAAAAATCCAAGAGATTAGTTGATAAGTTTCCGGCTTGATTATAAGCATCACACAATGGATATGAAGAGTGGGTGTTTGGTAAGGTAAATATAGAATTTAAAAGGTTTTGGTGCCAGCAATGGGTAGGGTGGCGAAGTATAAGAGGCAAGGTGTGTGGTCTGAGAACTAGGGGCATGAAGAGAGCTGGTATATATATAGGAGAGATCTTATCCATTCATGATTTACCAAGGCATGGTTCAACTTCCTGAAAATTATTGAGGGGTGTTGTTTATTATATCAAGTATAAAACATGACTTGATAAAGAAAGTCAAAGAGACCAAGTTAAAGGATAGTGTTAGAAATCTATCATATCAAGAGATATTGCTTGGACATATTGAGAAGAATATCCAAAATGGTGAGAAATTTTGATTAGATTCTCAAGAAACTAACCACAACTGAGAATAGAGAGATATTGCCTGCTAAACATTGATGAGGTCTGCCCAAATATCAACTCGTTCAGCAACCAAGTTGGAAGCATAAATTGTAGTATTGGAGTTGTCATGTGATGGGGGAGGGGGGAGAGACCCTAAGATATCAGAAGGGAAGGAACGCAGTAAGAGGTTGAGATTGGAACAATAGGTAATTCAGAGCTGAGTCATGAGTATCACCCATCATAACGTGTTCATCAGAGAAGAGAACATGATTATCATCATCCAGAGGGTCGGAAAATAACACTGGAAAGTTTAGAACGAGCATTGGAGAGACAATAGCATTTTCTATAGTTGGCTCCTTATATGCTTAAAAAGGTGCATAAATGCAGTCCTTTAGAACATACTCAGTTTGATTGCAATTAGTACAATAAAGAGGCACCCATGGGTATTCAATGTTTATGGGTATGATATCCCCATTAGGTCAAACTATTTTTTCTGATGACAGTATTGTTAATTCAGCTTCTACTTCAACATGGGTATCATTGAGGTTGATGAGGTTCTTAGTGTAGTCATCAGTTTCGATTGGATCACCGACTAAACCAGTTGTTAGACTAAGTACCTCTTTTGTACAAATGTCAAATGGAACTTCTGAGAGATAAGCGCCCATAATGGGATATACTTAACCGAGATGGAACATGTTATGGAAGAACCCTACTGAAAAACATGAAACCTTGAAGTACCAACATACCAAAGCCTTTTTTCTAGAACCTTAGTATATATGAACATATTTGGCCCACACACCATGAAAAATCGATTTAGAGACTATAAGTGAATTTTAAGTTTTCCATCCTTACCCCACATGTATTTCAAAACGCTATAAATCGGTTTGCAGTTAGGCATTTTCTCATGAAAATTTCCAACTAGGTATTTCTTATGAAGCTCAACACCTCACTGGAATATTGCATCCATAACAACAACTCGTGGCTTCCCATCATGAGATAAGGATGTTGGGACTAACCATTAAAAACTCTATCAACTAAGTGTTTTGATTTCTGAACTCAAGTAGGAACATACTGAGTGTTCATCCTAGGAGGCAATGATAGCTGAGTAGGTCTTAGAAAAAAATATTTTTCACCTTGGGCTGAAAAGGGGTGAGTCGAGGACGTAGTATCAAAGGCATTAGGAAGCAACGGGAATCTTGGATGGGAGAAGGGGATAGGTTGAGAAGAGGGGTGATATGAAGCTTGGTTAGTATAGAAGGGGATGAGGATTTAGGCAAGTGAATAACGAAGTTCTGAAAATTATGAATAGTTGGATGAATTATAATTTTTCTAGATATACTTTTGGAAGTAAGAGAATCTCCGATAGTTAGGGATTAAGTGACTGTAATATGTGATTTCAGGTGAAAAGGTGTTTGATGAGGAACGCTTTGATTCATAGTTGTGTCAGAGATTTATTTTTCATCATGAACAGTAATCATCGGAGAGTGAGAGGATGGGAAAGAAGGAAGGGGCAGAAATTCAGCAAAGAAGACGGGTCATGAGGGTCAAGAAAGAGGTAGATTCGAGATCCATCGGAATTCAAGTCAACATCACTTTTCTCAAATAAATTATAATTTCACTTCATAAAAGGATGACAATATTATTTTTATATCAAAATATTTTATATTATTTTAAATAAGTCTTTAGTTCTACTATAGAGTTATACTGAATATAACTAAATTTAATTGTATAATTAACTCCATATAAATTTGAATTCACTTTATCACTTCAACATGTTTTCCAGGCCGGTATATATTAACTTTATTTTGAACTCTGAATATATGTTTTATTAAACCTTAATTATAGGTAGGATTCACACTTCAATAGTAAGTACCACAATTCCTTAAACCGAATTTAATTTTATTATAAGAAATTTCATGAGTTGTTCTGTTAATAAGTTGAGATCCCATATAACAAATCGGTTTTGCTCTTAAACGCCATAATTATTTGTTTTATTGATCATTTCTTGTTTATCAACCCAGACTTTGCTCCAAAAGCTTTGATACTAGTAGTTGATTATTGTAAACTATATTCAGGAGAGTAGTAATATACAACTGAGTCATCCCTCTCGTGCAAATGTTATTAAAGAACTAAATGAAATTCAAGAATGGGCACACTCACATTTTGAATACTACATGTTTTTATAATAATTTATTTATCGTTTAGCGTCAAAACGTGCTACTGACCTCTCTCTTTTTAGCCATGTTTATTTATTACTCAAGTGGCTAAATTATTAAATATATACTAGGAGTATTATATTATGAAATATATTATATGTCGAATATGGTAAGTTTGCCAGACAGTCAAATTCTAAACTGGTTTTAAATGAATCGAAGCAATATTTTAATTACACTGAAATTTTTTGTTGACCGAATCTTTCATTTGTATATTATACTCAATCTGTCTGGTAGATAATTCAATACAGAGATATGGATAATCACCACAATAATATTATATTTACATGCACTATTTTCAAACTAATATTTTCTAACTTTTACATAATCGAATCCAGTCTTGTCAAAACTTAAACCGATATATTAACATACATGTTGGATTTCTTTTTAGGAAACACACAGATTTACAATGTAGCCACTAAAGTCTCCAAATTAACCAATCTAGAAAAAAGAAAATGTTGCTTCAATAGGATGTCACCACCTACATCTCTCCTAACCGAAAGAGAATCAAACTAGAATTTACAATGCAGTCACCTAAAATTAGATGAATATGTTCGTTAAGGATGTTAATCACCTAAACTTTCGCTAACTGAAATCACCACAAAAGAAGCATGAGTAGATTCTAGGCTTTTAACTTTTGTACTTTAAAGAGGCTCCATGCATATCTTTATAAGCGTGCACATATGCCCCAATTTATTCTCATCTTATTTCACACTCTTCCATTCTTCTTCATTATAGATATAATCATTAATTACTCCAAGACCAGTGTATTTATATTGTAGAAAACCTTGCATAACCATATAGATTAGGCCGACGTTCGGTTTTCGGTTATGTTCTGATTTTTTTTTTTAGTTTTGGGTTTTTCAGTTCTAGAGATATATAGGAAGCATTCAGTTATTTAGGAAGTTTAATTTAGTTTCGGTTCGGTTATTTCATTTAGCTCGGATAATAATATTAAAATTTTGCTAGTATACAATAGAATTTCGGGTCTATGTTGGTTCTATTTTTGGATAATTTTTGATAGTTCAGTAAAATATCAGATTTTTTTAGATTTTTGGATAAAATATCGAGTAATTCGGAGAAATTAAAATTGGGATAAAAATATTCAGATAATTTGGTTCTTTTGAATAATTATGATAATTTCTAAAAGTTTCGATAAAAACTATTCACATAATTCATTTGATTATTTCAATTTATAAATAGTATTTTTAAACATGTGATAGTTTTTAAACTCAATATAATTACTTTTAGGTATATAAACTATATTTTGTATATTTCTATACTCATTAGATTTTCTATTTAATTATGATTTTGTTTCTTTTTTGTTCTAGAGATATATGAATCGTTTGAATATTTATAGATGTCTAGTCGGTTTAGGATTCGATATTTTTGTTCAGTTTCGGGTTGGTTTTCGATTCTCGATTATATACCATACTAATATATATATCATAAACTCACAATGTTGCAAAAAGAGTAATAGAGATCATACTTTTCCAACAAATGACATTCAATATAAGATTAGGCAATGATTTTGAGTTTACAAGAAGAAAATACAAAAGAAAAACAACTCGATATTACCTGAAATGATAGAATCAATCTTCCTAAGAAGGAACTCACATTTTGGAATCTCTCAAATATTAAATCTCAATTCCAAGAAAAGAATAATGTAATAAAAATATCTACTCCTTTCAAGAAGAAACTGTAAGTAAAAATAGAAAACTCCATAAAAATTTCTCAAATATTGAAAAAACCAATAAACCCAAATCTCAAAACAATAGTTTTTTTTTTGTTTGTTTTGAAAATTTTTGTTTTGTTGGTTTTTAAGTCTTACAGGCGTAAATGAGGAGAGAGAAGTCAAGCTTGTCTTTGTCTTGTTCATCTTTCTGAACCATCTTCTCATCCAACCAAAGCCTGCTTCTGTCTAAACCATTCCTTGTCCTAAACATGAACACAGCTTTCCCACAACCTTCTTGATTACCACTAAAGAACCAATCATGAACATCCCACATCAGATCCACAAGCAACCCATCTACAAAAATCGTCTGATTCCCTCTGAAATTCCATTGCAGCCTCTTCACTTTCGTAACCGTCTTCTTATCAATACAAACAGACAAAACAGGGGAATGATGATGATGATGATGATGATGTGTGCTCTGTTTTAAACCCTCTGTTTTCTCTGCGTTACATCTGATGACTATCTCGTGTGAATCTCCTGATTCAGAGAACTTCGCCTTAGTTGAGTAAAAACTGTTCCCGGAGAAGTGTTCTTGTCGTGAAATCAGAGATTTTCTTGAGTCGAAATCCAAATCCAAACCTCTTTTTCTGAGAGTTTCTTCAGAGGAATCTCCGAGAAGGAGAGTTAGCTGAGCATCGACGAGGACGATAACGTAGAAGCCTTGAACAGGTTCAGGACTCAGGTTTGAATCGTATTTAGCGGAAGAAAGATCCCAAAAGACCTCGACTTTACCGAGATCGGAGTCCACTGATTTGTTTCCTTTCTTCTTACGGAAGAAGCGAGAACAAGTGTTGAGTTTGAGAGATGTTGTAGGGTTTTGATCTGCTGAGGAGACAGAGATGCTGAGACCATTGTTGTTGAGCTGTGGAGGATTGGTCTTGTTGCACCATGTGACTTTGATGATGAGATGCTTGGAGAGTGAAGTGACTCTGTAGATGCTTGTAATGGAGGTTTGGATGGATGGGTTGAGAGATGGTGAGATACAAGCTTTGCTGGTGTTGTATTTTGAACATGATGATGATGATGCTGATGATAAGGATAGTGGTGAAGAAAATGGGTGTGTCACGTTTACTGAGTTTTCGCTGAAACATGAGACCAAATCTCTCATCTTTTTTTGCCTCAGAATATATGTGAACTGAATATTTCTGTGAAAAGAAAATGAAAATTTTCTAACTTGGATTTTAGTTTGTTTGCTTCATGAGGCAAACAAGAAAGTGTTTTTTTTTAATTATTGTTGTGTGTGGAGAATCTCTCAACTATTACCAAAAGATAAATGTTGAGAAGAGGACGAAGAAGAAGAAGAAGAAGAATGAGAAGGCTGAAGATTGGGTTGCTTTTTCTTCTTTTTATCCCACTTTTTAGAGAGAGGAGAGAGGGATTAGGGTAATATCTATAAGCTAGTTTTGGGCTTTCCTTGTCTAGGGGATACACTAACTAATTTAAAACGGTTTAGTATAAGTTTTTAATGGTAACTTGAAATTTGATGTTAATCAAATACTCACTCCGTTATATTCGAAGTGTTGGTTTAGATTTGTTTACACACAAATTTAAAAATATTTAATTTTGTATATTTTCTATATAAAAACATCATTATCTATACTTCTAATTATATTTAACAAAAAATAAAAATAAAATATTTCATCTGTTTCTTTTTAATTGTTGTTTTAAGTTTTTGCATTAAGAAAACATTTAATTTTACCTATTCTCAAAATAAAAACACAATTATCTATGCACCTAACCACATTTCAATCAATAAAAAAATAGAATGATATATAAAATCATAAATTTTACATTGAAATTATAAAACGACACTTATTTTAAAACAAAAGTTTTACTCTACAACTACAAATAATTTGAAACGAAAGTAGTAAAGAATAAAATTAAAAAATGTTACAATGAAATGCTAAAATGACATTTATTTTATAACCAAATTTTTCTTTACAACAACACTTAATAGGAAACGGAGGTAATGTGAGTTTTCGATAAACTTTAAAAAATAATTGTGATGTTTTTGTACTTTGAAATTTGAATCAAAATGAGAAAATTTGACATTATTCTAGTTTCTAACTAAAAATAAACTATATGGACTTATAATTGGAGATATCATATTCTTATGGATATTATTTGTTCTCCGGTTCTGGTTATCACAGGTAAAATTTTATCTTCGTTTTTGTATGGGATCTACTTTGTACAATAAACATCAGGTGTCAAGAAAAAGAGATTTACTATTCGTCTTTTGATGTAACTGGAAAAAGAAAGACAGTATCATACCTATTTATTAACAATGTGGTACCGAGGATATATTTATTGAAAGTTTATTAGTAGGGGTTTTAAAGAAAAAGAGATTTTTAACTTTTAACTAAGAAAACTTAAAAACCGTCTCTTGACATAAGAGTTGTTTCTTAGCCAAAAAGTTAAAAAAAAAAGTCAAATTATGTTAATAATCTCAACCTAAAAGACCGTGGATAGATTTCTTAATGCATTAATAGGAAAGTATAACTAAACTAAAGAAACCGTTTCAGTATAATTAATAGGAAAGTTAATGTAAGTAACTGCGATATATACGTTTCTGTTTCATCTTCTCAACAAATAAGAATCAAGTGAGGAGTCTTAAAACAACAAAGAGTTTCTGACAACTAATTATTACCCACATAAGTATTTTTGAATTGATTATTACCGATATCCCATTAATATTGCATATTGTTAAACAAAATTCATTAATATTACAAGGTTTGATGCAAAAAGAAGTACTAAGTAACTAGAGGTTTATTAGATTTATGGATGGAGGGAAAAAATATCTTCAGTCCGTTCCTAAAAATAAGATATTTTAAGAATTAAGAGTTTTCGAATTTGATGTTGGAATATATAACTTTCAAAATTTCCCTCGTATTGAGACTCTGGAACTTAACTAAGTATCATGATAGAAAAATATTTTGTTTCAACAACTTTCAAACTTTCTCTCACCAACCATGTCTCAATCTCTTTTACACTCTTCTGTTACAGCTTTAACAGAAGAGTAAAGCGATGAAAATGAATCAAAGAGAGGAGAATTACTTCTTTTACCATTTCATTGGTGGCTAAATAAATGGGTCCACGTGCTCTTCACGTGCCTTCTGGAGAAAGTTGAAGCCCTCTAATTGTTTTAGAGTATGTGTCACACATTGGCGTTATTCTTCAGAAAAGAATGACACCTTCGTGTTCACCTTATCGTTCTTTTTCAACACCTATGACTAAGTTTTATTTGAGTGGGCAATGGCACTTTGAGAATCCTAATGCATTTCTACAAACTCCTGAGAGCTGCCTCCTTAACAGCTTTATAAATCATATATTCATCATCCATTGTTTACCTAGCAAACTACCTTCTACAAGTTCGATTTCGAATTGATAGTGTTCCCACCCTGGTGAAAAATAAGAAACCAGATTATGACAGGACATAATCATTATTTTTTGTTGTCTTCCATACTAGCTGCGTCGTTTTCTTAGAATAGTTCATTGCTGGGATAATTGTTAATTACGTGATTGTATATGTGGGCAGTCAAGTTTGTATACAAGTCGTTAACCAAGTTAAGCGGAGCACGGTTTTGGCATTTCAATATTGACATTATGAAAATATAAACTGAATTAGTATATGCACATACAAAATGCACGTATTTAATTTGTATAGAGATGGAATGAAGAAAATAATAATAAATTGAGAGAAGGGTCAATGCTATTGGTTTCACAAAACTTTTTTTTTTTTTTTTTTTTTTTTTTTTTTTTGTTTAACCTGGAGGGATCTCAACCCCCAGGGGACTAACCCCTCGGCGCGAGGCAGCCCATTTGGTACTATGGGGAGTTAGATACCCCAATTGCCTGGCCAAACATCACGGCGCATCTGAGGGGAGTCGAACCCGGAACCTCTTAGAAATCCTCGGGACGCGCTCGCCACTCGACCAGTGATGCCTGGTTGGTTTCACAAAACTTCAGAAACAAATTGGGAAGTCATGTGGCTGCATGTGGTTAAGAAGGTACGTCGAAATTAATTCCACCCATGAGTATTTTCCTACTGTTATTTGGAAAAAAAAAAAAAACTTCCTACTGTTTTTTTGGGTAGCCTTGGGGTGGGGTGGGCATAAGGGTTTCTAGTTTTTTTTTATCTAATTTTTTTTAAGAAAAAAATGAACCAATCGCGGCTTTTACGTGTCAGTGGAGCTCGCGAACAGTGCAAAAAACCCTTAAAAACCGATTCTTAATTTATAGTTTTTGTAACCGACTCTTATACTGTTCATGAGATCCACGCAATAAAAACTCTTTAAGAAACCCGATAAGAAACCCGGATAATCATGTTCTTACTAACTTAATATTATATTTATATTTTTCTTAAATAATCTGAATTTTATCAGACAAAAGAAACGGATATACAAACAGACACAAAAGAACAAGTATAAGTACTAAGCAAACAATTAAACAAGCTGTTAGGGTATTGGCTCGCTCTAATACCACTTTGTAGGGGTATTTTATCAAGCAAGCAATCAACTAACAAGCTCTAATACCCTTTGTTGCGGAATTTTTCTTGTCCTTAGACCTACTCATATGATTCACACATATTCTTGTTCATGACTCAAGAATTGTTCACCCAGTTCACGGCTGCACCGCTACCTCTGGGGTGGATTTAGAGATCCACAACATCCACTATGAAGTATCGGAAAACACCTCCGATGTGGTTTACAAGATCATTACTCTCTCTGTCATGGATATACAAATCCTAGAGAGTATACAAGAGATAATACAAGAGATTACATGGCTAAGAGCTAAGACTAGAATACATATCATCTCTAGCTTACTCTATATCTTTAAGAGATGCCATGGAAGTACTCCTCTGGAAGCTAGAGGCTTCAGCCTCCCAGAAGCTTGGCTTAGAGATCCCTGTCATGATCTCTCCTTCTTTATTATGTCAACACTTAACCTAATGGGCTTTATCGATTAGGTCCATAAGTTGTCTGCGCGTTACTTGTGCAAGCCGGCCCAAGTTGAACACGTCTGATGGGCTTGACCAAACCTCACACAAGCATTACCCAAACCAAAACAAATTGCAGCTAAATTGGAGCTCTCATTGCCGCATACGAAAAACTGAGTAAAAGAGTCCAAAAGCATAGAGCGCCTTCAACGGTTAGAGACCATCAAAATTTCTAAAATGAAAAAAAAAATTAATATTATATTCATTCATTTAAGTGTCATTTTCTAAAAACCAGTTAAAACATTTATTTCTCTTAACTTTTTGACATCTGTCATGTGAGTACATCATCAATTTCTCAAAACACCTAAAACAGAACTTTTGATCACTCTTTTTTTTTAAATTTTGTTATTTTTTCTTTTTCTTTAAATGCTAAGAGCATGATTAACTGAAGTTTTTAGGGATGGGGTTTTTAGCGGAAAATAAAAAATTGTTTCTTAACTTTTAACTGAAAGAACCGATTTTTAAATAAGTTCTTAAATACCTTATTTAAAAACCGGTTCTTAACTTTTTCAATTAAAAATTAAAAAACAATTTTTTTTATTTTCTGCTAAGAACCATATCCCTAAAATTCCGGTTAATCATAGCCTAACAACTCTTCCTAATGCTATTGTTGGGAGTGCTCTAAAATGACTATTATTTGCAGGCCAAACTCGAAGTCTTGATAAACCTAGAATTTTTTATCTCATACGCAAACATAAGAGCATCATTATTGCTAGGACAAATATAAGTGTCTTTAACATTTTTCAATTATATTTGTGCACTAAGGACAAATATAAATGTCCTTAATTAAGCTGTATTCTTAAGATAAATCAGTCTCTTTCATTTATTTTTGCCCAATAAATGGTAAGGACACTCGCTTAGAGCACCCGATAATGATGGTCTAAGTTTTAAGTAACTGATATTAGTCATGCTTGCAAATGGCCAGAGTCGTTAAATTAGATTTTATATTATAGTAATCGTTTTGAACGAAATTTAATTATTATTTTCTAAAGAAATTTCACTTAGGTTCATATTGTTTGACAACAAAAGTAACAAAGTTAGACATAAATATATGGGCGCTTAGTTACTTTTAAATTAAAAGGGAAAGAAGCTTTGGTGGTGTGTAAAAGGGGATGATTAACAAAGGTTGCCTTGTAATGATAAATATATTAGATAATAATTTCTTTTGACAATGCCAATTGTCAGCATCAATTACTAAAAGGCAGTTAGATGATGATATTTGTTTATGATGGAGATACTTTCACAAGTTGAAAATTTATGTTAGATATTGGTGAGACAGAACTTAAAAAAAAGTTATGTGACCAAAATATCTAGTGGTTTATGTTAGTATTCAAGATATGTCACAAAACAAAAGTTTCCTCGATGACTTCAATTGATTCCAGTCCAGGTTATCGACTTACTTAAAGTTTTTTCTTTTCTTCAGTAACTTCAAAATTTAGGACCGAGATCCATACATTTTGTTGTCAAAAAAAAAATTGTACATTTTCGTGAATCCGAGACAAGAAGCTTGATAATATTATGAAATTGCAAAAGTTATCCCTTCCATATAGTTGAATCTTAAGTACGACAAAATCAATTCTTGCACTAACCACTAGACTATCATGGTCTTGGTAAAATAATCCGGCAAATAAATAGGAACATTTAGGCAGCTAGAGGAAAACGAGCATGCAAGAGTAAACTAATTTGCAAATGGATAGGAACATATAGGCAGCTAAGAGAAGACTCAGATGGATAGGAACATTTAGACTATGGTGATTGTGATATGAATTTGAGAACATCCACAGCAAACCCTAAAATGTACAAGTCGTCGTATTGAAAAGGTCCCATTTTCCACTTGTGATAGAAGTCTTACGTTTTAATGTCCCCACAACGGACCACATATTAATAAAGAACTCACATATGTGTAATTAATTCTCATTCTGGCCCTGATTGGTAATCTTGTGAATGGTGGAACCGCATTTAAAACGCGATTAAGCAAGTAGTATTTGTCGATCAATAAAAATTGTTGGGAAAAATCTCATTAAAAACTTTTAAAGTAGTCATTACTTCCACTTTAAACTTTCACACTCTAAACTTCCATAATAAACCTTCATATTAATAACATTCTTTACAAAAACTATAAAAATGGCTCACGTGTTTTCTTTATTATCATGGTGGACATAATTATAAACACTGTTGATTTGATTTTCAACTCCATTAATTTTACTTAAACATATATTTTATTAAAATTATTTAATTTTTTAGCAAAACATATTTTTATTTTATTTAGAGATAAATTAATTTAAAATCTCTTTTTGTCAACTAATTTAAAATTTTTAATCCGTTTGTTGTGTAGAGCAGTCGTAAAAATCCAAAAAAAAATAATAACAAAACATATTATTTTAAAATTATTTAATAAATCATCAGATTAATAACATTCTTAACAAAAACTATGAAAGTGGCTCACATGTTTTCCTTATTATCATGGTGGACATAATTAAAAATATTGTTGACGTGATGCTCAACTCCATTTATTTTACTTAAACATATATTTTATTTAAACTATTTAATTTGTTAGCAAAAGATTTTTTTATTTATAGATAAATTAATTTAAAATCTCTTTTTTGTCAACTAATTTAAAATATCTAATAGGTTTATTGTGTAGAGCAATCGTAAAATCCAAGAAAGAAAATAATAACAAAACATATTAATTTAAAATTATTTAATTTGTTAGAAAAAATATTTTTTATTTTATTTATAGATAAATTAATTTAAAATCTCTTTTTAGTGAACTAATTTAAAATATCTAATCGGTTTGTTGGTAGAGCAGTTGTAAAAATCCAAGAAAGAAAATAATAACAAAAACTTTAAAGAGAAACCAAAAAATAAGAAAAAAATTTGTGTATGTTAGAGACAATATAAAGTAATGATATTCTTAATATTTTAATCTTCTTAATCCATATTTACGTGTCCTAACTCCTAATATGTGGTGCTTCTTCAGATTTTTATTTTTATTTGCGGAGCTTTCTAAAAGTTATAGGATAAAAATTTTAATTTATTTTGATTTGTTAGAGTAAAATAAGTCTAGGTTAATAAATTCTTCGTATATGACTTGTTTATTATGATGAATTTTTTTTGTTTACACTGCAGCGAAAGAAGACAATGAAAGGAATTTTGGTTTATTAAAAAAAAAAAATTTATTAAAATATATGTTTAAGTAAAACAAACAGAGTTAATCATCACGTTGATTGTGTTTATAATTTTGTTCACCATAACAATAAAGAAACAGTTAAGCCATTCTCGTTGTTTTTGTTAAGATTGTTATTAGTTTAAAGGTTTATCATAGAAGTTTCAACTTTGAAGGCTTAAAGTGGAAGTCATGACACTTTGGAAGTTTTAATGGGTTTTTTCCCAAAGTTGTAGAATGAAAAAGATCGGGAAAACACAATTCTACGTTTTCGCTGAAAAAAATACAAAGAAAATTTTCATTAAGTTAAAAAGTGAGTTTTAGTATATTATTTACGAAACCAACATTTTAATATTAATTAAATTATATGATAATAGCATTTAAACTTTTAAATAGTTAGCAATAAATTTTAGTGATAAATAGTTATGTTATAAATAAAACAGTACTAAAATTTGTTTTATAATATTATAAGTTATCAATTTATTATAAAAAAATATGTTGGAAAATAAGTTAAATATTTGTCCTAAATTTTAACATTTTGGGTCTTTTAGACTATTTGTTCCTTCCGAATTACTTCTCGAATACATTTATATATTCAAATGAATTTCCTATATTGGAGAGAGAGAATTTTCTCTAGAACCACAATTGGACATCTTCATATGGATCATTTGGTATATCTAAAAGGTAAGGAACAATAAAATTTTTAATGGAAAATAAACTTCTCCTATCAATATTCTACAACTTGCTTCTCTTGAAGCAGAATAAAAGAAAAAGATGAACCTTAATGAGGAAAAGAGGGATCCTAATGAACCTTAATGAGGTAGCCCTCTTTGAATACTCTAAATTCGACTTGCCAAATCGATGCCTTATGAATCGATAATGGCTCTGTTAGGAGTGTATGATGTAGTGACTAGAGTTTAAAAGATCAAATGGGTGATGAATCATTTGAACATTGTGTTACAACAAAAGCTTTTTGGCTTTACACGCTGAGATGGCATGATTGTTTGGAGAACATCATGACTGAGAGATATGCAAGTCTCATCGATTCAAATTGAGGTTGGTTGCTCAAATTTAATGGATATGATATGACTACAAGCTCAGTCATCTGACCGGCTTTCACCATAAAGATAGATATGTTTCACTTTTTACAGAATAATTTGGATACTGTGAGCTGATCCACATCCCTAAGCAAAAATATATATTTGGATTCACTAACAAAGAAACTAAGATCCAAGATATTTTTTTTTCATGTAAATCAGATACGCTTAGATAGAGTATTTATTTAAATTAACTTTTCTACTGACTAGATTTACACATATGAACAGTTGACAAAAAAAACTTTCAAGTATTCTAAATAATTTAGTATAGCTTAGATAATCCTTTTAAGTCGAATATTATCAAAAAGTAATTTTCCAAAATTTTAAATAATTCCAGATATCAAATAAAATCAGATCCACATCAAACCAAAGAAATAAACCAAACATAATCCAATAATTAAAATGCATGAATAGGACTAAACCTAATATCAAATATATTTGAAAATTCAAAATTCTCATTTTTCTATTTATATTTGTTTACATTTGCTAACACTGTTTTTTTCAAAAATGTGATTGAAATAATTAATACCTAGATATAAAAAGCTAACAACAAAGAACTTTGACACCGACATAAATAAACTAGTTTTTGAAAGGAAAACAATATAATCAGATTCGACTTTGACGATTATCTCGCTTCTTGACCAAATTGGAAGATAGTAGTAAAGAAGCTTTTCCTTGGCTTGTATGTGGAATATGGCAACAAAATTTTCAAAAAGGGGAAACGAACCAAGTGCTTTAGTGAAACCACATGGGGGCACAAGGCCACACAATGACCATTCATTATAAAGACTGTTCTTCTTGTTTTGGCATCACATTGGGTCCCAAAAGGAAACTTCCGTATTAATTTTGTGGAAGACTCATAACAAAAACAAGAGGCTGCAAGAACCCATCATTGTATATACTTTGTAACTTTCTGAAACAAACTCATACGAACATACCCACTTTCATGTCTTTTAAAACCGTTTTCTGTGGTGATGGCTGGTTCAAGTCTCTCTCAACTAAGCATCTGCAAAATTCTCAACTAAGTCTCTCTCAACTAAGCATCTACGCATACCTAGATAATGCCAAGAACATATGGAGCTCTCATGGACAGACAAGATAAACAATACACGCGCTAGGTTGGACAACCAATATCTCAAGAGATAATTGAGAGATAAACATACAGAACTTCATTGTGTCCATATGGTTTTCTTTCAAGAAGTGCAACAATTCACACAATTTCTATCCTAGATTTTTCATGCGTTGGAAACTACAAGAGAAAATTAGTACCAAAGTGGAGTTATTTTCACAACATGACATGAAGCCAAGAACACATATCTCATGATATATGAAATCTACTAGGAGTCTCTATGCAGATACTTTATAACAAGAAAAAGAATAAGTGCACAGACGCTTAGCACAGTCAAAAAAAAACAAGGCCAAGACACATAATTTAATTGGTAGAAATAGGAAAAAGTCTCTCCCGGGAAAACAGTATTATTTTCTAAATTTGAAAAGGGTGGTTGTATCCAGGGGAGGTTATCATACATTCCTGACAATAACAATGGTTTGAATCACCATTTGATTGATAAGATAAGAACCCAACTAAATGGAAGTAATAACATCTGCCAAAAAATTGTATTTGAGGGTTCCATCTTACATATGGTTAATGTATTTTAACTAGAACCTGAAGTTTCATGAAAACATAAAACAAAGCGGAAAAAGCCATCCATCTACCTCAGGTGATGCCTCTTAGATGGGACTGACATAGTTGGCAAATCGACCTGTCATTTGAAGATGCAATGTTGTTAGAATCGGTAAAAGCCATTTCTGAAAATCTAAACCACATCCTAAAGAAGCTCAAACACAGCCAACTGTTGCATATTCCTCAAGAAAACACAAGTAAAGAGATTGATCTGAAGCTTAGGCACCCCAACACAGGAAAATGCTGCATCATTTTCAAGGAAACAAAATTAAATACATTTGATCTGAAGCTCAGACACACTCAACACAGCCAAATGTTACATCTTTCCCAAGGAAACACAACTAAAGAGATTTCATTTTGCAGGAAACTCAAGTACTGAAACAACCAATCATAACCAAAGAAAGAGAAGCAAACCGTTAGTCATTAAGAATAATTCAAACCCACCTAATCAAAAAGCAGGTTCAGTTATTACCTTCATAAGAGGTGACATCAGAAGGGAGTTTAGAAACGAGGAAAGCGGCAGCAACAAGGCTATGCAATGGTTGATGCGTGCTTAGTTCTCGCCGTAGAAACCTTTTCCAGATTCAAAATCAAAAGTTCAAAACATTATCACAATACAAACAGATTACATCGATTGGTGATAAATGTCACACAGAGAGATAGCGAATGTTATACCTGGGAAGAAAAGAAGCTTCGATTCGAGTCTGAGGAAGAGGTGAAGAAGTGTTGAAGCGTGACGATGTGGAATTAGGGTTCGGGAGAGAGTTTCTAGGTCTAGGTGAGATCGAACTTCTTCTGGTGGCGATTCTTAAGAAGGAGCCTAGAGATGTTGACGACCTAGAAGCGATGCTCGTTGCAGCCATTTCTCTCCTCCTTGTTGCTTCTGCAAAAATTCCCAAAGTCTCCTAGAGCTTGGATATGCCGGTTTGCTAAACCGGGAGATAGAGAGAAAATGGTTATCTTTGTTTTGAACTTTAATTAACTTTGAAGAAGTTATTCGAATTTGACTCAGGTTTAGAATACATACAAATCAAACTGATAAAAGAAACAAAATTTCTAACAAGCTACTTTATTTGCTACCACTATGTTTTCGATGGTTTGTAATATATGCAGAGGAGAGGACACAGGAAATTATTTTTGCAGTTATTAAAATTGGAAAAACTGAGTTTTTTTCTCAAGAAATTTCAATATTCACAAATACAAGAACAACCACTATTAAGATAAAGTTGAAAATGATTAGCTTAGTAGCATTTCCCAAAATCAGTTAGATTCTTCTTCGGTTATCGATTCGGCTTCTCTTCAAGTCAGGTTCTGTTTGCAGATTCTGGGTGCTTGCTTCTAACCTCTTCTGCTTACCACTTTCTTCAATCTTTCAAATGTCACAAGCCAACGAGGAGATGATTTAGCCAAGTGTCTACGAGTTCTCTTATAAATACAAACAAGGTAAGGTTCTTTTACCTTGTTGAGTTTCTCCCTCACTGTTTTAACCGTTTGATTCATTGAAGATGACCCAAAATACTCCTACACAATCCCATTTTAAAATCACTTCTCTTTCTTAAAATAGAAACCAACAAGCCTAAGAATTCAAACCACACAAACACACAGACCTGGTCAGATGAAACTCGAGTAATAGGAGCGTGTCTTCTATGGAATTGGTAATCCATCTCTCTTTGCAAACTACTAAAAGACAAACAAAAAAAAAAGGAAGAAGAAATCTCTCATGCACTAACTTGATGTGTTTATTGATACAAAGAAAAGGCCAAGTAAACGATCTTTCTTACCTTTGTGGTGAGAAATTATCCATTTGGGTCAAAGCCGGTTTTGTGACTTGTGAGACGCTCTTGGCTTTCTGGGCTGTTCACAAGATGAAACATATACAGTTATGAATCATCTAAACAGTTTATTCTAACAGAAAACACACTCTACTAATACAATTCCTAACCAATGATAAAGCTTACGGTTGGATCTTGAAAGCACTTCTTTCCTCCTTGTTTCTAACTTATCCTTTGTGTCACTGAGGCTCTCAAACTCAGGAGCATATGAAATCTGGAGGCGATTTCCCAAGAAAACTGAGTCATCCAACTTCCTCTTTGCAAATCTATCAAACACAAACATACCTTAACCAAACAAACTCTTCCTCTTGGAACCAAAAGTAGAAACAATATATAGTAAGAAAGCAAGTTAAGACATATAGAAAAATTCAGACAGCTATAACCTAAGAACCAAAAGCATCACACCAAAGAACCTACACTAAGGCAGACATCTTCTATCTTCGAAACAATATGTTAAATATAAACACAATTTTAATCCTCGACTCATGAGTAAAAGAGAAGAGTATGCTAAAATGCAGTGAAAAGATCATCATGCAGCACAGATTTAGCTGGTAAAACGAAAAAGAACAATCCTATGATTAATAAGACAGAACAGTGATGAGTTTCAACATACATGACTTGAGTATGGAAAATCAAACAAAAAGGAATCTGATCACCAAAGAGAAAAAGGAAGCAAAACCTTGCATTAGCAATGAGACGAAACTTGATCCAATAAACATCAGTAAACTCCTCACAATCTTCCGCATCCATTGGTTTACATCTACTCAAAACCAAATAAACCAAAATATCAGAATTGAAAGTAACAATGTGGAGAAAGAACAAGAAAGAGGGGCACGAGAAAGACTCACTCTTCAACCTCTCCGTAAGTAGAGAACAATCTCATGAGATCGTCACCGCAGCCTAAAGCCGGTACGTTTCGTACTACCAAGTATCTGAAACCAACCAACCAAAAAAAAGGTTCAAACTTTGAGGAAACAAAAATCGATTAGTGTAGTTTTGGGTATATACCTTGATTCATCGCAAACTGTATAAACCCTAACAGCTGGTGGAATCTCTTTGGATCGACCCATATGCAATTTCGAAGACGTATAAAAGGGAAATATGAAATTTTTGAACAGAACCCTAACAACGATACCCAGAAACAAGTCTATTCCCAAAAATCTAATCGGCTGATTGAGAGCCAAGATCGAAGAAGATGATCCAGACTCTTTTTGAACAGAACACTAACAACGATACCCAGACTCGTCGAAGCCTTTTTTTTTCTTGCCTTAGTTCAGTTAAACGACGTAGTTTATCGCAATTAAGGAAACGACGACGTTTCTAATACTCCACCGATGGCCATGGTCTGAGTTGATTTGAACTTGGTGAGTTACTCACTTGTTGATTACTTGCATAAATAAATAAATTTCACCAAAATTTTCAATATTACAACAAACAAGAAACACCATTTTATACATCTACAAATCCTTGCGAAGAACATTCCAAAGCTTCTCATAAGAATCTCTGTCCACAAGCCTTTTCTCTCTCAACACATCCAATAACCTCTTCGCTTCATCGTACTTCCCATTCCTGCAACTCTCAGCAACAAGTGTTCTATACGTAATCAAATCCACCACTCTTCCACTCTCCACCATCTCCCACAAACACTTCACCGCTTCATCAATCTCACCGCCAAGCGCAAGAGCATTAACAAGAGAGTTATAAGACTTCCCATTAGGAACAAAACCTTTCCCTTTCATCTCATCAAGCAGCTCTCTAGCATTAATGGTCCTCCCTTGAGCACACAACCCATGTATCAGATAATCATAAGTAAACGAGTTCGGCTGGCAGTTATAAACCACACTCATCTGATGAAATATCCTAAGAGCATCATTAACGTGAAGCGACAGGACATAACCTTTAACCAAACAGTTGAGAGCGAACACGTCTGGTTCAATCCCGTTATCCACCATTTGTCTGAACAAAGACCGTATCGTATCCATATACATATGGCTCGTGTAAGAGTTGTTACCTTGACCCAACAAGGCTTTAAACAGGATATGATACGCTCTAATCGTCGGTCTACATTCCAAGTTCTTGCTAGTAGTCATGTGTCTGAATATATTCACCGCGCGTATCAGCTTCCCGGCTTTAGTGAAATAGTACAAGATCGAGTTGTAAAGGTTTTCGTTGCCTATGTGACCAACAGAGAGCACTTGGTTTACAACGTCATCCATCTCTTTGTACATTTTAGCAGCTCCGAGCTTTCTGATGGCGATGTGGTAAGTACAGTTCTCGTGTTTGAATCTTGGCTGCTGAGAGGCCCAGTTGAAGAGGTGGAAACACACTAATGGGTCTTCTTGGAGGGTTATAGCATCAGCGAGCTCTTCAGGTGTGAATCTTGGTGGGAGACTTGAAATGGTTTCTTGAAACTTGGATTCGTTAAGAACAGGTTTTGGATTGTTTCTTTTGCTGATTCTTCTTCTCAGTGAACGGGTAGGGACTGTGGTTGAGTATGACATATAAACGGAAACGGATACACATCGACCTACACTTTGATTCAGGACAAAAGCTCCTAGTTAGAACTACACATGGTTAAATTAAAAACAAGTAACGGTTTGATACAGAACATAAGTACCTTGAGATGAGATGCGTGTAGAACAACCAAAGCCAGTGGAGGCAATGAGACTATGAAAACTTCTGGGTTCGATCAAAGATTGAAACTTTGCGTCAAATTAAGACAACCCAGAAAGCACACAATCATTAATGTCTAAAGAATCCAAAATTACCTCGGAATGGAACCTTCGATTCCTGTCTGGAGAAGAGATGAAAAAGTGGAACTCGGGTTTGTAAAGGGGATTCTAGCTTCGGGTGAGATCAAGCTTCGAGCAGTAGCGATTCTGAAGATGGAGCTCCGAAATGCAGACCTAGTTGCAGCCATTTTCTCAGATTCTGCAAAATCTCAGAACCACTGTATTAAAGAACGGTTCAGCTATTTAACCGGTTCAGCGAAATTGTATATACGAGATCCGGTTTAACTATTTAACCGGTAGTTGATTCGATTATTCGTCTGACTGTTCGAATAATAAAGCAAATTGGTTCGGAGCCCATTTTAGAAACCCATCAATATTACGCTAGGCCCGTTTACTAATATTGGCTTTTTAGCTTTAGAACATCAGAGCACCTCCATCAGGTTCTTAACTTTTTTTTTTAAATTTTTAAAAAAAAAAAAAAATTAAAAGTAAACCAATCATGGGTCGCCACGTGTCAGTGGGGCCCATGAAACAGTGTAAGAACCGGTTCTTAAAATAGGATTTTTGGAACCGGTTCTTAAGAAAAGTGGTGGGACCCGCCACCACTTTTTCTTAAGAACCCCTCTTAAGAGACATTGATGGAGGTGCTCTCAGAAGTGTTCAGATACGGATAAAAGGCCGATTAGTACCTCAACTAGGGTCATATTGCCTTATCAGTACCCAAATTATTTTACTGTGCATATTTATACCTGATCTAATAAAAATTTGAAATTAGTACCTAAACTTATAAAAAACGGCTTTTACGTACCTGCGACCGACATCGTGTCAGGTAACCGGTAATATTTATATGGGATAAATGGCCGATTAGTACCTCAACTAGGGTCATATTTCCTAATCAGTACCCAAATTATTTCACTGTGCATATTTATATCTGATCTAATAAAAATTTGAAATTAGTACCTCAACTAGGGTCATATTGTCATATTAACTTTTAAATTAGTGATTATGTTCATCTTTTTACATTAACACCAACAAATATCAAACAACAAAAAAAATCTCAAAATTTCAAATAAAAATTTAATTTATAATTAAAATATTAAATATTTTCATATTTTAAAAAGATATATTTAATTTTAAGAAGATATATTTAATTTATTATTTAATTTTAAAAACACCCATATATGGAGGACCCGCGGGTCTTAGACCCGACCCGACCCAAACCTGAGACCCGATAGGATACCAAAATACCCGAAACTTTTAGTTTATATTAAATATATATGAGTGTTTTAATATATTTTTGGTATTAAAGATATTTTTAAAAAATTTCGGGTTTGGGCTTTTTGGTATAGTTTTGGATTTCATGTAAAGTTTTAGATTTATAAAATATAGTTCAATTAATCGAATAAATTTTGGATATTTTTCATGTCTTTGGATCATATTTTGGGCAATTTTTGGGCATGACCCGATAGGACCCGAACCGATAAATTTTAATTATCCTATTTGGTCTAGATATCTAAAACCCGAAGGATCCGAACCCGAAAAGAGCCGACCCAAACCCGACCCGAGGACCCAAATGCCCAAGTCTAAGTTCTCCACTAGCATAAGCGATTAATGCTTGCATTTCTGTGTTGTTATTGACACATTGTCGGTCGCAAGTATGTAAAAGCCATTTTTATGAGTTTAGGTATCAATTTCAATTTTTTACTAGGTAAGGTACAAATATGCACAGTAAAATAGTTCGGGTACTGATTAGGCAATATGACACTAGTTGAGGTACTAATCGACCGTTTTTCCATGATTCAACTATGAACCGGTCCACCTCAGCATGTTACTGACACGCTGTCGGTCGTAGGTGCGTAAAAGCCGTTTTTTATGAGTTCAGATACCGATTTCAATTTTTTTACTAGATCATGTACAAATATGCACAGTGAAATAGTTTGGGTACTAATTAGGCAATATGACACTACTTGAGGTACTAATCGGCCGTTTTTCCGTTCAGATACCTACACATCTAGCATTGCCACAACTTGTTTCTCTATCCTCCTTCTGGATTTTTGAATACCTGAAAAGGTCTAACAGTGATTAGACGAGCTCTTGTCTCCAACGTGTCGTCTGTTCTTTACCCTTTGAAGGAGGAAGCCATGATGGTCTAATATACTATATTTATTCTATTAAAATAAAATCATGACCGATTAAGAAAACACAAATATAAAGATTAAACTTTTCAGAAAAATTAAGAACAAAAAATATGTCCGCTCTTTTAGAAGGGTGAATGAGAATCTAGTAAAGCTACAAACTTTGTAACGACTAATTAAAATAAATTAAAAACACTTTATTTCTTTCATGGTTTTCTGATAAATGCAGAATTAACTCATTTAAATGTTTTTAATCCTAGACATTAAATTGTATTAATTATTAAATTAAGAATAATGTAAACACTTTAGGCATTAGTTTGATATACTATGTGATTATATGTTATCTTGTGTTTGTTCGGTTTTATTCAATTTAATCAGTTTATTATCAATTCATATCTAAATCCTATGATTTTTTTTTTGCTAAGAACGTTAATTTCATTAAAGATATAAGGTTTGTCTACAAAGTAGTGAACCTATACAAGAAATACCATGGCAAAAAGAAAGTAAAAAAACAGGGTATCAATCAGCTAAACATAGAATAACTCCAAGAACACACTCATGGGGAGACTAGAAGAGTAAATAAGAGGGTCGTATCGTCAGATGAGCCAAAGGTGTTGACATGAAGAAATCATGGATCCCTAAAACATGGTTCCCAAAATTATGGACCTTGTTTATGGGAGCTCATGAATTCATGGATCCTTAAAACATGGTTCCCAAAATCATGGACCTTGTTTATTGGAGTTCATGAATTCATGGACCTTGTTTATGGAATATGTCTTTTGTATTCTCTATATATTACAATGTATTTGCAAAGAAATGAATCAAGGAAATAAGTTTCTCTCCTTCTTATTCTTATTTGTTCTTGAGTGTTCTTGAGTGTTCATACTCTTTCTCTTCATAAATCATCAATTCTAACATGGTATCAGAGCTTTAAGCTCCTACTTCATTCCGCAAACCTTCTCTATCCTTCTCTTTTATTCAGCAAAGCTTTTATGTTATTCTCATTCCGCAAATCATAAAAATGGAGAAGGAAAACATAATTTCCGTGACCCTTGAGGGTCCTAATTATCTCTCATGGTCAAGAGTGGTCAGAATCACCTTGGGATGTCATGGACTTTGGGACAGCCATATCATGAAGGCTGGAACTTCAAAGAGGATGGCTGAAGAAGATAGATACGTGAACAACCACAACCAATGGGTTCAAGAAGACCAACAAGCTCTGGCTCTCATCTGTAACTCCTTGTCAAAACCAATCCTGAAGATCAATTCTCACATCAAAACCGCCAAGAGACTATGGGAGAGTCTTCAAACCGCTTATGGGTGTTTATGGGAGAGTCTCCAAACCATCTATGAGAACGACAGGTTCCTCAGCTTTCTCCTACACCTAGACTCATCATTCAACACACTGATAAATAATTTCTTTACTGGAAGAAAGATTTCATGCCTAGATGATGGTGATCCTCTCAAAGGCCAGCCGGATAAATGTAAACCCAAGGAGCATCAAGCAATTCAAGGGAGAACCATGTATTCTGCTCACATGGGTGATTCAACTGAAGACATGTGGAGAAATCAAGTTGGTACAACCTCATCTGATGATTTTGTGACCAGAAAAGACGCCAATTCCTTTATCTGGAGCACTGTCTTGGCTCTCATTGCTTCCAAGAAGGCTGGTACACATTCTCTTGACTCTAAACCTATCATAATAGATTCAGGAGCAAGCCATCACATGATTTGTGATAGGAACTTGATTAGTAATATCCAGCCTGCCGTAGGGAATGTAGTCATAGCAAATGGTGATAAGGTGAAGATAGAAGGGATAGGGAACCTTAAAGTGTTTGATAAGGAATCTACTGCCTTGTATATGCCTGGATTTTCATCTAACTTGTTATCAGTAAGAAGGGCTACGATTGATTTGGGCTGCCAAGTTGTGTTCAGACCAGATGAAGTTGAGTTTCAAGACCTGAAGACAGGAAAGGTCATTGGAAAAGGGCACAACCATCAGCAGATGTATCATCTTGAGAGGAATATGGTGCCAGAATCATCTATGCCTCACTGCCTGGCTAGCACCGTTAATGGCGCTGAGAACACAATATGGCATGCCAGATTGGGACATCCCCATACAAGAGCTCTAAACCTGATATTCCCTGGAGTGGTGTCTAAGAATGAAGAGTGTGAAGCCTGCATATTGGGGAAGCATTGTAGGACAGTCTTTCCACGGTCTGGCACCACCTATGAGAGTTGCTTTGACTTGGTTCACTCTGATGTATGGACGGCTCCATGTGTGTCAAGGGAGAATCACAAATACTTTGTCACCTTCATTGATGAAAAATCCAAATACACTTGGTTGACACTGATTCAGTCCAAGGATAGGGTGTTAGACGCCTTCAAGAATTTCCAAGCTCATGTCTCCAACCACTTCAATGCCAAGCTGAAGATCCTCAGATCAGACAATGGTGGAGAATACACAAGTCATGCATTCAAACAGTACCTGGCTCAACATGGAATTATTCATCAAACAAGCTGTCCATATACTCCTCAACAAAACGGAGTTGCTGAAAGGAAGAACAGACACCTGATGGAGGTAGCCAGATCAATGATGTTCCACACCAATGTTCCAAAAAGATTCTGGAGTGATGCGGTGGTGACTGCTACTTATCTGATCAATAGGACTCCAACTCAAGTCCTCAAAGATTTATCACCGTTTGAAGTCCTTAACCAGACCAAGCCAGCTTTGGACCACTTACGGGTGTTTGGATGTCTCTGCTTTGTGCTGATACCAGGGGAGCAGAAAAACAAACTGGATGCCAGGAGCACAAAAGCGATGTTCATTGGCTACTCTCCAACACAAAAGGGGTATAAGTGCTATGATCCAGTAGCCAGAAAAGTTTTAATATCAAGGGATGTGAAGTTTGTGGAAACAAAGGGATATTATGAGGTGAAGAATTGGGATGATCTGAGGGACTTACCGCAATCAGAAAGAGCCACAAACCTCAGAATCATTTTGGAGAACTTCGGCATTGGCATGTCTCCAGCAACTCAAGAAACAAGAAGGAATATCCCTGAAGCTACTGCACCTGTTCCAGAAGCTGTAGTTGAAGAAGATGTGATTAATGAAAATGAAAAAATTGCCCATCCTGACCCTGAAAGGGGGAATCAACAAGAAGCTCATGATCAGGATGAGACCAAATCAGAATCAGTTCCTGAGACTCAAGATCAAGTTCCAGAAGAAACAAATGAGGCAGCACCTGATCAGATACATCCTTTGCGAAGGAGCACAAGAATCAGGCAACCGAAAGTCTACTTCAATGCTAAAGCTGTGGCACATCCAGTGAGTGCAGTATGCTCGCTTGCTCTATATCCAGAAGAACATCAAGTCTTCATTGGAGAATTGGATCAAGAGTACATCCCAAACACCTATGAAGAGGCAATGCAAGACAAAGAATGGAGAGAGTCTGTTGAAGAAGAGATCAATGCCATGATCAAGAACAACACCTGGTATGAGACTGAGCTTCCAAGAGGAAAGAAAGCCGTGACCAGCAGACTCTTGCATACCATCAAGTATCTTGCAAATGGAAAGCCAGAAAGGAAGAAAACCAGACTGGTAGCAAGAGGATACACACAAGTGTATGGAGAAGATTATCTAGACACGTTTGCACCAGTGGCGAAGCTTCATACAATCCGGATACTCATCTCATTGGCAGTGAACCTAGAGTGGGATCTTTGGCAAATGGATGTAAAGAATGCTTTTCTACAAGGTGAACTAGAAGATGAAGTGTACATGAGACCACCTCCGGGAATGAAAGAGATGGTAAAGCCAGGAAATGTCCTCAGACTCAGAAAGGCGATCTATGGCTTGAAGCAATCACCAAGAGCTTGGTACCACAAACTAAGCACTACATTGAATGGAAGAGGATTTGTGAAGTCTCAAGCGGATCACACACTCTTCACTCTCACCAGCAAGTCCGGGATTATTGTGATCCTAGTCTATGTGGACGACATCATCATTACTGGTAGTGACAAGGAGGGGATCAGTGCCACCAAGACATTCCTCAAGACCGCATTTGACATCAAGGATCTAGGTGAACTGAAGTACTTCCTCGGGATTGAGATGTGCAGATCAAAGGAGGGGTTGTTCATGTCCCAAAGAAAATATACTTTGGATATTCTAAAGGAGGCAGGAGATCTTGGAAGAAGACAAGCCAAGACACCACTTGAAGAAGGCTACAAGACACTGCGAGAGGGGGAGTATGAAGATACTCCATTTGAAGATGTCAAGCAATATAGGAGAATTGTTGGAAAGCTGATCTATCTAACCATTACCCGGCCAGATGTTTGTTTTGCAGTAAATCAGGTGAGCCAGCACATGCAAAATCCCAAGGTTCATCACTGGAACATGGTGGAGAGAATCCTAAGATACTTAAGGGAGGCTCCGGGTCAAGGCGTATGGATGGCTTGCAACAGAAACACTGAGGTTGTTGGATATTGTGATGCAGATTGGGCTGGAGACAGAACAGACAGAAGATCAACTACCGGCTATTGCACATTCATTGGAGGAAATTTGGTTACATGGAAGAGTAAGAAGCAGAAGGTTGTGTCTTGCTCAAGTGCAGAAGCAGAGTATAGATCAATGAGGAAATTAACCAGTGAACTCATCTGGATAAAGAGTCTTCTAGGCGACTTGGGGATTGAGATCACCAACCCCATGACCATGCATTGTGACAACCAAGCCGCAATACACATTGCGTCCAATTCAGTCTTCCATGAGAGGACAAAACACATAGAAGTAGACTGCCACAAGGTAAGACAAGCAGTAGAGCAGCAAGTGATCCTCCCATGCTACACAAGGAGTGAAGATCAACTGGCGGACATCTTCACCAAGGCGGCCAGCAGCAAAGTTTGTGAGTCCATTCTTCCAAGACTAGGACTCATAAACCTTCCATGTCAGTGATCCCCTCACCATGGAGTGTTCTACTCTTTTTCCTTTGCTTGGTTTTTATCCCAAGTGGTTTTTCCAAGTAAAGGTTTTAATGAGGGAATACTTCATGGCTTTCCAAGCTTGACTTGTTTCATATGGTCAAGCTTGAGGGGGAGTGTTGACATGAAGAAATCATGGATCCCTAAAACATGGTTCCCAAAATTATGGACCTTGTTTATGGGAGCTCATGAGTTCATGGATCCTTAAAACATGGTTCCCAAAATCATGGACCTTGTTTATGGGAGTTCATGAATTCATGGACCTTGTTTATGGAATATGTCTTTTGTATTCTCTATATATTACAATGTATTTGCAAAGAAATGAATCAAGGAAATAAGTTTCTCTCCTTCTTATTCTTATTTGTTCTTGAGTGTTCTTGAGTGTTCTTGAGTGTTCATACTCTTTCTCTTCATAAATCATCAATTCTAACAAAAGGGGCATAAGGGAGCTGAACTTTCTTCGCTTCCTTGCCACATAGATAGAGTCAATGATGTGTCTATTATTGAAAGCCACAAGTGGAGGAAGCAAGATCTGATTGTGAAGCATGTTATTTCTCTGCTGCCAAATGGTGTATGTGAGGGCTTGGACCACCATCATACGCAAGACTTATGGGGTCAAGGTAGTGGACGATGAAGCCCACAGCATGAGATCTGACCAGTTTGAAAATGCTGGCACCGGGTCTCTGATCCTATGATTTATTTCATTCCATAAGACCCCAGCATAGGAGCAAGAGAGCATCAAGTGGTCCCTAGTTTCCTGATGATTGGAACATATGCAACAATTCGTAATTGAATCTGTAAACCCCAAGAGGCAAGACGACATCTTGTAGGCAACCTGTTAAGATTTGTAACCCATAAATGGAAAGCATGCTTAGGAGTAGCTCCACTAAACCAAATGTGTTTTGCAATGGCCTGTATTGGAGCTCTAGGTCGCAGCACTTCCCATGTCTTTGAAGAAGAGAATGCTGGGCTTGATTGTCCATTTGTTGACCTATGATTTTAAACAATTACATTCATATGGTTTATATGGTATAAACCAAAATCAGACTACGTACTTTAGCTATTCTGGTTCAGTTATTTATTGATTCGGTTTTATTGTCCAACTTCTTTTGTGAAAAAAAGAAACAAATTATATAGGCTCGTTTACGTTTAACGGTGTATGCAGGTTGTTTACATTACTTTGTTTTCCTATTTGACAATAGTAAGAAACAAAAACAAAATTGAAAAATGCATGCGTCACCTCTCAGCCTCAGGAGGATTAGCTCCATATCCCCTCGGCCACTGATCTAGAAGAAAAGGCTACACTGCCAACCATAGGGAAAAAACTATGGTGGAGATGGTAATCATATAACTTACGTTATACCAAACAGTAAGGCATATCAGAAGAAGAATGAAACATATACCAAAAGGAAATACATGATCATGAAGGTAATTCAAGATGTATATTAAAAGCGACTACTCTATAACTCTATTGTAGGTTGCAATCACCAAATGAGAAAGAAAAAAAGGAAATTTAAAATACAAAGCAAGAATAGTATTTAATCTGTTCTACTTTTGAGTCTGAAGTACCAGAAAATAGCCACTACCAAAAAGGAAGCATATGTCAAGATTTGTAGCCACTTTGGTAACGGCGGTAGAGTCCTTGGGTCAGGGCCACAATTTCCATGAGGGCAACCTCCACCCTCGGCTCCACACTCGTAGCAAAATGCATGCCCACATCTACCGAATGCAATATAATGCTTAATCAGATTTTTAAACATTAAACAAAATTCGAAAGGGAAGTGGTGATTATATAGAGATGATACCTGCACTTTATGCGGCTGCAGCCTAGAGAAAGTTCAACCATGTGGTGACACTTTCCACATTGACGCCACATTTTCTCGTCTGCTAGAGCTTTAAACTTTCGATCGTTTTCTGTAGGACTTGGATGCAACCTCTTGTAATGGTCGCACAACATACCACTATGCCACGGAACTTTACAGTTGATGCAAAAGGGTTCACCGCATTTAACGCAGCATCTCCTAACTCCAGCCTCTTTAGTAGATTTTGAGATCTCCACTACCGACATTAAAGCAGAACACCTAGGCTTCGGACAATAGATTCTCTCCGATACAGGAATGGAATCATCTTTAATCCTTTGTTCCCACATGGCTTTTAGTTTAGGAGTCAATAGATAACCACATCGTCCAAAAGTCAACATAGACTTGCACCGGTAATGAGGACATCTCACAATACCTTGCTCCAGTAGCTTTACTTCTAAATGTCGTCTCACACACTCGGTACAAAACCGATGACGGCATTTATCAACATGAAACATCTGATCAGCATTGATATCTTCATCTAAACATATAACGCAAGTCGTTTTCTTAGTAGACTTGGCTTGGGGAGAAAGATCCACTTGTATCCTTGTTTCATAAACCATTGTTTCTCTAGCTAGTTTATAAGCATATCTGATATCATTTGGGGGCACAAAAATAGGAAAGCTCGATGCAAATTTTCTTCTTATGTGCTGCACTTGATTCAGTAGCATGCCAGACTTGTTTTCCTCTAGCACTGATCTTCCCGTAATCTACACAAATAAATTCTAATTAATATTACAATTCATAAACTAGTAATGCAACCATTAGTAATGATCAATCTATTATTATTACTAACCTCAGTGAATCAGGAATATAAGCTTTAGAGCATCTACAGCCCTAATTTATATTTTACTAAATGGAATAGTTAATAAACAAAAAAAGAAAGATTACTTTATAAATGGAATAGTGACTTTTTTTTGTTCATTACTATATTTTTGCAGTAAAATATGGAGTGAGATTGAAAATGTCCCTTTTTTATGAAACAAAATTTAGGTTCACCCACTAAAGTGAATTTTTAAATTCACCTCACATTTAATAACCAACTAGATTTTAACCCGCACTTCGTGCGGATATTTTTCTATTTTATAAATGTATTTGATATTACTATAAATATTTTAATTATATAATTTTTAATTTAGGTGCTATACATTGTGTAACTTTATAAAAAAATTTTATATTTCTTCCTCAAAATTATTAATATATAGTGATTTGCTTAAAACATTTTAATTTATTATTAATTTTTATTTACTTACTAATATATTTTCGAGTTGAAATACAATAAAATAACCATATGAAATAATCCAAATAAATAATCTTTTTTCAAAATATGTTTTTCTTTAATTTATACATTTTGCATATAATATATTTTAAATTTTATTTATTTATATTACTTAAAAGAAATCTATTTAATATGTATAAGAAATATACTTTAACATATATCATTTTAATGTTTTACGGAATTTATAAGTAAAAAACACCGTTTTGTTTAAATAATATAGACCTATTTTTAGTAAATTTTATACATAGTAGTATCTATCATATTATTTTATTAAAAAATAATTTTGAATTTTTTTGTTACTACATCTAATCTATTATTTTATACATAAAATATTTGAATTTTGGTAATATTTAAAAGAAAATTCCCAACATATTTTTTTTATAATTAAAACAAAAATAAATTTAAAATTAAAATTTGATTTGTCATTAATATTTTAAGTGAGTTGCTAAAATACCATAGTTTTCTATTGACATTTAAAAAAATATATATTATATGAAATAAAGTTTATTATATATTATTATATTTTTGTATACAAACATTTTAAAACAATATATTATTGAGAAGTTTCAATATAAATAAAAATTGTAGATATATAAGTTTAACATATGTTAATACATTTATTTTGTATAAAGCTATTATACAGTTTATGACTTTTAGCGTATTTTAATGAATGATGATTTATTTAAATGAAAAACTTTAGAATTTAAAATTTGTTAATTTACCTATTTAATATAATTTTATCATATTTAATTTATGTAACACTTCTATTTTCATATAATCCAGAGTTTTATTTATAGAATTTATAAAAAATAGTAGAATTTTTATTTTCTTGTTTATAATAAAATTTTAGTTAACATTAATTTATAATAATATTAATATAACTGATTACGAAATTTATTAATGTATTATTTTATAAAATATTTAAATTTTTAAGTAAGATTTTGTTAGATTCTTTCTCAACAGATTTGTTATAATTAAAAAAATAAAATTCAAATATTTAGTTGATTTATTATTAATGTAAATAATTAAATATGTCATATTAACTAATTTTTGAAAATGGTCTAATTACTATTTGTTAATAGTAGATAAATTTTTTAAATTTATTAATTTACCTATTTAATATAATTTTACCATATTTAACTAATGTAACACTGCTATTTTTATATAATAGAGAATATATTTATAGAATTTATGAAAAAATAGTGTAGAATTTTATTTTCCTATTTTATAATAAAAACTTAGTTAAATTGATTTATAATAATATTATATTATTAATCACGAAATTTATTAATGTATAATTTTATAAAATATTTAAATTTTTTAAGTAAAATTTTGTTAGATTCTTTCTCAACAGATTTTGTTATAATTAAAAAAAATAAAAAATTCTAGTTGTTTTATTATTAATGTACCAAATTTATATACCCCAAATATTGGATGAGTGTTGCACATGTTTTAGAAGGATTGAAAATTCTGTTATCAAATTATAAATATGGTATAATGAGTTGATGAATATTCTGAAAAAATTGGTTCCTAATTGATTGATTATCAAAATCGTGATTATTTAAAAAATTTATTATATCTAATATCTAATATATCTAAATTCAAAATCTTATAGGTTCAAAAATAGATTATTTTATTTAGTTCCTAATTGATGATTATCAAAATTGTGATTGTTCAAAAAATCTATTATATCTAATATCTAATATTTATTTTGTATAAAGCTATTATACAGTTTAAGAATTTTAGCCTATTTTAATGATGAATGATGATTTATTTATATGAAAAACTTTAGAATTTAAAATTTGTTAATTTACTTATTTAATATATTTTTTTCATATTTAATTCATGTAACACTTCTATTTTCATATAATCCAGTGTTTATTTATAGAATTTATAAAAAATAGTATAATTTTTATTTTCTTGTTTATAATAAAATTTTAGTTAACTTTGATTTATGATAATATTATATAACTAATTACGAAATCTATTAATGTACTATTTTATAAAAATATTTAAATTCTTAAGTAAGATTTTGTTAGATTCTTTCTCAACAGATTTTGTTATAATTAAAAAAAAAATTCAAATCTTTAGTTGGTTTATTATTAATGTAAATAATTAAATATGTCATATTAACTAATTTTTGAAATGGTCTAATTATTATTTGTTAATAGTAGATAAAATTTTAAAATTTGTTAATTTAACTATTTATTATAATTTTACCATATTTAATTAATGTAACACTGTTATTTCTATATAATAGAGAATATATTTATAGAATTTATTAAAAAAATAATGTAAAATTTTATTTTCCTGTTTTATAATAAAAATTTAGTTAAAATAATTTATAATAATATTATATTACTAATCACGAAATTTATTAATGTATAATTTTATAAAAATATTTAAATTTTTAAGTAAAAATTTTGTTAGATTCTTTTATATTTTACTAAAATAAATAAACTAATAATATATTTATAGATAATTTTATATAACATACACTATATATTTCGAGATTGTTTTTTTACAACAAAAAAATAACAACCCATTGAAATTAATTAATTTAAATATATTATTTTAAGTAATATTAGAAGAATCTGTAAATAATAAAGAAATGGGATGACTAAATGTGTAAATACAAGAAAATATTTAATCTGCTATCCATGTTTCCAAACATTCTTTCTTTAGTCTACTATCTATGTTTCCAAACATTCCAATTTTGTACTTAATTTTTAATAATATAGATGTTAGTTAATAGATAAGTCACAATATTTTTTAATAAGTCCAAAAAAAACATGTCAAGGTAATTTTCAAAAAGGACTCTGTTTTAATATATTAGAGATAATTAAATATGTCATATTAACTAATTTTTGAAATGGTCTAATTACTATTTGTTAATAGTAGATAAATTTTTAAAATTTGTTAATTTACCTATTTAATATAATTTTACCATATTTAACTAATGTAACACTGCTATTTTTATATAATAGAGAATATATTTATAGAATTTATTAAAAAATAGTGTAGAATTTTATTTTCCTGTTTTATAATAAAAACTTAGTTAAATTGATTTATAATAATATTATATTACTAATCACGAAATTTATTAATGTATAATTTTATAAAAATATTTAAATTTTTAAGTAAAATTTTGTTAGATTTTTTCTCAACAGATTTTGTTATAATTAAAAAAGTAAAAAATTCTAGTTGTTTTATTATTAATGTACCAAATTTATATACCCAAAATATTGGATGAGTGTTGCACACGTTTTAGAAGGATTGAAAATTCTGTTATCAAATTATAAATATGGTATAATGAGTTGATGAATATTCTGAAAAAAAATTGGTTCCTAATTGATTGATTATCAAAATGGTGATTGTTTAAAAAATCTATTATATCTAATATCTAATATATTTAAATTCAATATCTTATAGGTTCAAAAATAGATTATTTTATTTAGTTCCTAATTGAATGATTATCAAAATTGTGATTGTTCAAAAAATCTATTATATCTAATATCTAATATTTATTTTGTATAAAGCTATTATACAGTTTATGAATTTTAACCTATTTTAATGATGAATGATGATTTATTTATATGAAAAACTTTAGAATTTAAAATTTGTTAATTTACTTATTTAATATAATTTTTTCATATTTAATTCATGTAACACTTCTATTTTCATATAATTCAGAGTTTATTTATAGAATTTATAAAAAAATAGTATAATTTTTATTTTCTTGTTTATAATAAAATTTTAGTTAACTTTGATTTATGATAATATTATATAACTAATTACGAAATTTATTAATGTACTATTTTATAAAAATATTTAAATTCTTAAGTAAAATTTTGTTAGATTCTTTCTCAACAGATTTTGTTATAATTAAAAAACAAAATTCAAATCTTTAGTTGGTTTATTATTAATGTAAATAATTAAATATGTCATATTAACTAATTTTTGAAATGGTCTAATTATTATCTGTTAATAGTAGATAAAATTTTAAAATTTGTTAATTTAACTATTTATTATAATTTTACCATATTTAATTAATGTAACACTGTTATTTCTATATAATAGAGAATATATTTATAGAATTTATTAAAAAAATAATGTAAAATTTTATTTTCCTGTTTTATAATAAAAATTTAGTTAAAATAATTTATAATAATATTATATTACTAATCACGAAATTTATTAATGTATAATTTTATAAAAATATATAAATTTTTAAGTAAAATTTTGTTAGATTCTTTTATATTTTACTAAAATAAATAAACTAATAATATATTTATAGATAATTTTATATAACATACACTATATATTTCGAGATTGTTTTTTTACAACAAAAAAATAACAACCCATTGAAATTAATTAATTTAAATATATTATTTTAAGTAATATTAGAAGAATCTGTAAATAATAAAGAAATGGGATGACTAAATGTGTAAATACAAGAAAATATTTAATCTGCTATCCATGTTTCCAAACATTCTTTCTTTAGTCTACTATCTATGTTTCCAAACATTCCAATTTTGTACTTAATTTTTAATAATATAGATGTTAGTTAATAGATAAGTCACAACATTTTTTAATAAGTCCAAAAAAAAACATGCCAAGGTAATTTTCAAATAGCACTCTGTTTTAATATATTAGATTAAAATGTCATGTAGATTAATAAATAAAAAATATTAAATATTTTTTTAGAAAATTAAACTAACTAAAAATATCAATATTTTTTGAAAAATCAAATTCAAACTCAAATCCTAAACCCTAGACCCTAACTCTATAACCTAAATCCTAGATCCTAAATCATAAACCCAAACCTTAGATCCTAAACTCAAACTCTAAATCCTAAACCTAAACCCTAGACTTTAAATCCAAACCTTAAATCCTAACCTTAAACTTTGAAGGAACACCATCAACATTAATCTAAACATTTTAAGTATAAGATTTAGGTTTAGAATTTCCAGTTTAAATTTAGAATTTAGGGTTTAAGTTTAGGATTTGGGTTAGAGTACATGATTTGAGTTTGGAGTCTAAGATTTGGGTTTAGAATATAGAATCCCGGTTTAGGGTTTAAGTTTAATGTGTCGGTTTGGATTTAGAGTTTACATGGCATTTCGATTGATTGTTAGAAGTGGTTCCCCTTAAGGGTGAACCTAAGTTTTACAAGAGGAAAAACAAAAGACTTGAGAGCCAATGTTCTTAGAAAACTAATTCTCTTTTTATGTATCACTCTGCTACTCAAATCCAATTTTAAATGATTATTTATAATGTTTGAGTTTTTGGTAAAGAAGTGAAACACCTTTTCTATATAAAAAAAGACCTGCAGCCAAGGAAGACTTACTAATCTGTAAATAGGTTCATAATCGCAGTAGATTGAGATATGAGTTATCCCCAAGCCCACGGCTTCGGTTAGTCCTCGCTTCAATGCTCTAAGCTCAGCTTCCAGAATGGTAACGGCGGACCCAAAAATTGGTGTCTTCATCTGAAACAAGACATCATCTCTCTCCCCACAAATTGCATACCCTAATCCGGCGAATGAGTCCTCATTAACCATACCCTTGAAGTAAAGTCTGCACAAGCCAAAGGGGTTTGCCGGTGATGGTTCTCCGGCGAGTTTTGGGTCATCTATTCTAGAAAATCCATTGACCATATCTTTTCTTTGTTATACCGCAGCAGAACTCTCCGAAGATTCTTGAGCTTACACTTTATATGAATGTACCGATAATATCTATACTACAAAGGGAAATATCTTTTGATAAACATGTACTTTCTATTTAATATTCTGATTTATAGATTTGTGAGAATTTAATAAGGAGAAATATCCTAGAGGGGCACGGTATAATTGTAATTGGTTTAGAGATTATTTTAAAAAATGTTTTCTTGTTGTTTATAATTTACCGACTAATTTTGTATGTTTGCTACAATCGTTGGGTGAATTATTAGACTTACAGTCCAAAATAATTGCATGATATCCGTAATCATATTCCTTCTGTAAAAATCTAGTATATGTTTTCTCGTTGCACTTTAAATGTTGTTTATGATCATTACTAATGACAGGCCTCATAGGAAAACATAAATATCTCTATTAGAGATTAAAAAAACGCAGATCAGGGAATATCTAAACTAGAAGTAGTATTTTGAATTTTCTATGTATTTTCTGGCCGAAAATATTTTTAAAATAATTAAAGAAATTTGGTAAAGCGAAATAATATTTGAATTATTCTGTAGTTTTTAAATCTATTTTATATTTTATACAAAACATCATTAAGCATAATATTATAACGACAGTTAGTTATAGCGAAGGAAACTGGTTGGATTGTATCCATAAAATTTCTGTAGATGTTGAAATGCAGCCATATAATTTATTCTGCAGTTTTTAGTATTGTAAATATATATTATTTTGCTGTAGAAAAATACTATAGTTTTTAATAATTATTTTAAAAAAAAAAGTAAAATATGAACGAAAAAAAGACTGTAAATGATGTACTAATATTTTAAATTTAAAATAAAGTTACGTTATAATTAGTTAGTATTAGTGATTAAAAATAAATAAAGTTAAACTTGTGAGTTAAATCATAACCAATCATCACTAGTGTCCATTTTTATTAGACCACCTCGATCGGAGGTTTTAACAAGGGTCTCTTAAAAAAAAGTACAAAAAAATAAATCAAAAACAACATAAAAGAATAGAACCGCTGCTTAAAACAGCACTTTAAGAACTAGTAAGCACCCCATACGTGGCAATTTTGTATTGGTAGTTCATTTAGACAAAAAGAAAAAAAAATTATGCTTTATCATAATCGATATTTCCGAAGAGCATAGTTCTTCAACGAAGAAGAAGATAGTGAGGAAGATGATGTTGATGGAGAAAACAATGATTCTGATGATGATAATGAGGAAGAGAGTGAGAGTGAGAGTGAGAGAGAGAGAAATTTTGATAATATTTCCCCCGCCTACAACGAAGAAGATGGCCAGAGGAGGCGGATACGGCGGCGCATCGGAAATCCACCATCGGTGTCGAGTTTCAGACTCGTACTCTCCTCATCGAAGATCTGGGATACCGCCGGCCACGAAAGGTGCACACTTTCTTAGATTCGAACCTTACTGATCTTGGAGATGGATTGGTTTCTCGCTGGATCTGTAAACGACTTGGGTTTGACTAGAGCTGGTGTGTTTAGATTATACATTTCTATGTAAAAGATCAATCCTTTATGTACTTTCAGATTCATTTACAAGTTTCAGATACTAATGTTGTGTGTTGAAACTTTAAAAGGTTATGATCGGCCTTCATTTCAATCGCACCAGTTTACTTGCTGATGTGCATGAAATTTCACGGTCAACTTCTACCGGTTTCGTTCATACACATACTACAACATCTCTGGAAGAAAAAACTATAAAGGTAGTTGTGATGTGTTTTGTGCAGTCATAGTGAAGTCTGAAGGGAAGCACAGCCGTCTTACTGTGTTGCTTGAGTTGCTAAACACGTTTACAGCAGCGGATAAGAGCTTAACACGAGTAGACAATCAAAGAAAGAAGAGGAGTGTGATGAGTTTTTTAGGCTGTGATATACACAAGACACACTACAAATGCGAGAGGCAAGTGAGGAGGATCAATCAAGTAAGCTTTAAGCTGATGCAGGTCTGTTTTGCTACCTTTTTATTGTAATGGAATCATTTTTTGTAGTACGTCTACGGTCTACACTAGTGTAAAGCTTTAGGCAATATAACATGTTTTTCTTTTTTTTGAACTTTTGGCTTGTGTGTTTCTAAAATCTTTGGACTATATTGGTGAGAGATCTGAAAATCGTTTTCCACAGTGCAGTAAAAGGCTCTCTACATCAAAATTTACTCAGTTAGTATGCAAAATTGATGAATCGTGATAAACCTGTCTTTCAAGTAAAAGGTTCTAAACTTCACAAATTTAAGAACCTCAAAGAGGTTCTGCCATTGGACCATCACAAACTAAATTATATTAGCAAGGGTTCTAAACTTCACAAATTGCAAAATTAACTATTAAAGTAATCATTAGAACCCATAATGAGTTCTAACCATTGGACATGCTCTTAGATCATATAAACAAGAACATACACACAAAACAAAACAAAACAAAAAAAGGTAAATAAAAAATGTTAATATCTGAATCTAAAATTAAGATCAGTTTAAATTTCATCTGTCGAAAGTATCCCTCACTAAAACCTTCTAAAAATTCACATTCACATTCACATTCACAGTTACTTCCAACAACTTGTCACTCTCTCACACACAACTCTTTACTCCGTCTCTCTTTCTCTTTCTCTTTCTCTTTCTCTTTCTCTTCCTGGTGTTCAAATAAAACCCTAATTCACAGTTCTTCTTCTTTCTTTATTAGGCTTGGAGAGGATACATCTCTATGCGCTACTGAGAAAAACCTGTAAAAACAATGTCAAGCTCGGATCCCAAACCCGGACCTAAACCCGGTCCACTCCCTCCAGCCCCAGAATCCCCCGCAATGCCACCCTCTTCTTGGGCCAAACGAACCGGATTCCGTCCCAAATTCTCCGGCGAGACCACCGCCTCCGATTCCGGCCAACTCTCATTACCTGCTTCCGTTAGAGCCGCACAATCAGAATCCCAGCCGGATCTCGAAGCCGGCCAGCCTCGCCTCCGTCCTCCTCCTGTCTCCGCCGTAGCCAGCGGTGGTGCGGCGGATAAGGATAAGAAAGACAATCCACCGCCGCAACCTCCACCACCACCGCCAGCGCAACGACAAAACCCTCCTTCTGGTGGTGATGCTGCTACGGTTAAGAGACGGAGAGATTCTGATGGGGGTTCTGGGAGATCAAACGGACCCGATGGTGGAGAACCGGTTAGAAGACCGAACCGGAATGAAGAGACGGTTCAGGTTTTACCACAGAGTATGAATGATGATTTGGTGGCTAGAGATTCGCATATGAAGTATGGTCTCAGAGATACACCTGGACTTGGTCAGTCACTCACATTATTTATTGTCTGAATCAGTCGTTTCTTTAATTCTTAGTATATATATAATCATTATGTCTGAAAACAAGTTTTCAATGTCCAGAGCATGAGTCAATAGATCTCAAAGTTTCTTACTTTAAATTATTTATATTAAAGTTTAATTATGTTTTTAATCTTCTTTTGTTTGTGTGTTTTCAGTTCCAATTGGGTTCTATGGTTTGCAGCATTACCTCTCCATGTTAGGTTCACTGATTCTTGTTCCACTTGTTATTGTTCCTGCTATGGGAGGCTCTCACGTAAGTGATGATTCTCTACTTTGATCATTGTTGTCTGCATTTAGTTTACTTTTGTTTTTGGATTTGTAGGAGGACATTGCGAATGTTGTCTCGACTGTACTTTTTGTGTGTGGAATCACTACGTTGTTGCATACTTCATTTGGATCGAGGCTTCCTTTGATTCAGGGCCCTTCTTTTGTTTTTCTTGCTCCCGCTTTGGCCATCATTAACTCCCCAGAGTTTCAAGGTTTGAGTGGTAATAATGTAAGTAAGACAGTCAGCAAAACCTGTTTTGTTATCTATGTCTAAGTTAAGACGTCACTAGAAAGACTTATGTACTAGACTTGTGGTGATGCTTCTGCGTTTGTCTATAGCATTGATGTACTTAGTGCAAGTGAAATCAGTTCTTTTTCTATGGTTAGTTCTGGCTTGTTATCATTCTTTTTGTGTGAAATCTTGTAGATCTGTCTGGAACAAAGTTTATTTACTTCAAGTATTGTGTTTTGGTTAATACTGTAGAACTTCAAGCATATCATGAGAGAGCTGCAAGGTGCAATTATAATTGGTTCAGCTTTTCAAGCATTTCTTGGATACAGTGGCTTAATGTCGCTGATTTTGAGGTATACATCTCTGTCTTTGTCCCAAGCTGACACCTTCAATAAATATAATCAACCATTAGTTATTGTTTCCATATATGGTGTATTTTTCACACATGGTTCTTGTTGATTTTTGTGGTGCTGTATTTTCTTGTATCATAGTATCTTTTGGCCCTTTTAAATAGGTTGATCAATCCAGTAGTTGTTGCTCCCACAATAGCTGCGGTTGGACTTTCATTTTACAGCTATGGTTTCCCGCTTGTTGGTAAATGTCTTGAGATCGGTGTAGTGCAGATACTACTTGTGGTCATCTTTGCTCTTGTAAGTTTATTGAAGTTACTATTAAGCTTTTTTTGAATGCTAGTTTAAGTTTTAAGTTTAAACGTATCATATCACATCAGGTTCATGTTAACACTTGTTTGATACTTTTACACTTTTTACTGCAGTATCTCCGGAAAATCTCAATTTTAAGCCATAGGGTTTTCCTTATCTATGCGGTAAGAAGGTCATGTGATAATCATCTCGACATTTCCCACTTTACTTTCTAATTCTGACCGACCTTAACTTCTTACTGATAGGTTCCATTGAGCCTTGCAATCACTTGGGCTGCTGCATTCCTTTTAACCGAAGCAGGAGCTTACACTTACAAAGGTTGTGACCCAAACGTTCCTGTCTCAAACGTTGTATCGAGCTACTGCAGAAAATACATGACCAGAATGAAGTACTGTCGGGTTGACACTTCTCAGGCACTGAGATCCTCCCCTTGGTTTAGGTTTCCTTACCCCTTGCAATGGGGTGTGCCGGTATTCAGCTGGAAAATGTCTATTGTCATGTGTGTGGTCTCTATAATTGCTTCAGTAGATTCGGTTAGTGTTTTCCTATCAACCCATTTTGAAGTTAATTTATATCACTTTTACTGATCGGTTTATGTTTCAGGTTGGTTCGTACCATGCTTCTTCTCTGTTAGTAGCGTCAATGCCACCAACTCCTGGTGTTGTGAGTCGGGGTATAGGCCTTGAAGGTTTCACAAGTGTCCTAGCCGGTTTATGGGGTACAGGTACTGGTTCGACCACGTTAACTGAAAACATTCACACAATCGCTGTGGCCAAAATGGGAAGCCGCAGAGTCGTTGAGTTAGGCGCATGTGTTTTAGTTATATTATCCCTTGTCGGTGAGTAAGTGGTCACTGCTTATTTAACTATATGATTGATCATTAAAGTGATCTGAAGTAAGTTTTTTTTTTTTGATATATCCTCAGGTAAAGTTGGAGGGTTTATCGCATCGATACCTCAAGTGATGGTTGCTTCTCTTCTTTGCTTTATGTGGGCAATGTTTACGGCTTTAGGTCTCTCAAACTTACGTTATAGTGAAGCTGGAAGCTCGAGGAATATCATCATTGTCGGGTTATCGTTGTTCTTTTCTCTCTCTGTCCCAGCTTACTTCCAGCAGTATGGCATTTCTCCAAACTCGAACCTCTCTGTTCCAAGTTATTATCAACCTTACATTGTTGCTTCTCATGGACCCTTCAAAAGCCAATATAAAGGGGTACATTACGCTTTCACCTGAAAGCTCACTATTTTGATCAAACTTTCCGAGAAAAAATTATAAGGTTGTGGAGTTTTTTGCAGGTGAACTATGTGATGAACACGCTCTTATCGATGAACATGGTGATTGCGTTTATCATGGCTGTGATTTTGGACAATACTGTTCCTGGGAGCAGGCAAGAGCGTGGGGTTTATGTTTGGTCTGATAGTGAGACTGTAACAAGAGAACCAGCACTTGCTAAAGATTATGAGCTGCCGTTTAGGGTTGGGAGGTTTTTCAGATGGGTCAAATGGGTTGGCATTTGAAAGAATAACATTAATGGCAAAAGTGGGTGTAAATAGGTCAGATGAAGGATTCTCTTTTCTTTTGTTCTTTCTTTTTGTCATTTTTAGTCTCTCAGTTTTATAACATGATGGAGTTTTCGTGGGTCGCAAGTATGTCTATTGGAGAGTTTAGTGGTTTTAAAACAGAAAACAGGGAGTTGATGTTGTAAGTTATATAGATTATTGTGATCAATCCTTTTGTTATTATGCCTAATTGTCCTTTGGATTACAGTATCGTGTGTGTTCACCCGGTTTTGAGTTGAAGCCATGGCTCGATTTGTTGCTGAACGGAGAGAAGTTTCAGTTGATTCATTGGGTTTTGCTAGCATCTATGACCAGTTTGCAGGAGAAACAAGAAGACAAGTGCGATTTTTCTTTCAACTTCTGTGTGTGGCCTTATGAAGAAACCGAGATGGAGATTCAATGACTACAACACTTGTGTGTTCTGAATGGTTCAAAGTGGGTGTTGCACATAAGTAGCTTAAAATTATTGGCGATTTTTGAACCTGAAGTGCTAAAACACTGGTCATTAACAGCAAAGAGTCAGCATAATAAGACAAAATCCTCCGCGATTGGGATAGTAGAGTAGTAAGATGCATATTCACTTCGATATTATATGATTAAGGGTAGATTTGTTGTCAATGGTAGACTAGAACTTGGCAACGGAAAAGGTTTTTACGTAGAGCATAATTACAGGCGGTTTTCATGACAATATTTGCTTAAATATTAAAGCAACAAAGTAATCTGATACTGTTACACATTATTTTTAATAAGTGAGACAGGGCACAACCACTTGTGGCAAGATCATCCTGCCTGTTTCAAGAACTGCAAGTTCCACTATGAATCTCCATAAACCGACTTGTTCTCTTTCACATTTAAAGGTGAATTTAGATAGTTTGATAGCGAGATACTCTTAGAGCCTAATTGATTATTTTGTTTGAATCTGTTAAAAATTTGATAACTCTATACTCAACCTCGACGTTGGATCGAATCTCATATTATTATTGATAAATAATATTACAACCCGGAAAGTAACAAAAACAATCGGAAGCGTGGTCTCTTAGTTTTAAGAAATTTTCAGAGTTCTAAAAAGCATAAACCACGAACGAGAACAATCGATAGTATTTCAAATTCTTCTTCTTCTTCCTCTAATTGATTTCAGTCAGAGTCTCACTTCTTCTACAAGATCAGCCTCCACATCAGCACTATGATGTCATTTGACAAGAGCCACCCGGGGTGGCAATCATGTGACGTTCCTCATCATGCTAAGGGCAACAAAGCTAAAGGATGAGATGAGTTTGATTGCGAAAATTGAAATTATTAAAATCTAAAAGGCTCAGATAAAATATGGGTTGGAGATGGTTATCAGCAAAATCAGAGTGGTGCATGACATTCTCAATCATCACTGCCTTCCTTCTAACAAAACTAATAAAAAGCCTCAGAATCGCAGAAATATCATCAATAAATAATCAGTCCCGAAAGATGGTGTTCTTTTATAATCTGATGATGTCCTCATCGGCTTTAAATTTTAGAAAAAGTAACAAAAACAAATAAAATGTAGATCTCATGGCCGGCCCAAACGGTAAAAGCAGCGACGCCGCTCCGCAGAGCAATGGAATATGAGAGCATGTACATTGAACGGAGAAGCCTTAAGGCTCCTACGACGTCCTCAGTGTACAGTTTTTGCTTTATGACGTTTACTCGTGGATTATGCAATCACAGCTTTAAGATTTGCTCCTTTTAAGTATAAGATTTCTTGGAGAGAAATCGCGTCAATGAAAGAAGATCATAACCAAGTGCAACAATCAAAGACACGTAAAAGAGCTAACAGAGAAAACAAACTACAGACGGCGGAGGAAGAAGGTGAGGTGATAAGATTGTAGAGGTTCGTGATGTGTATTATACACAAATAGATATTAGGGCTTTCGACAGCCTTATTATTTTAACGGACCTTATTCAATTAAAAGGTCACACCTCAGCATTTTACTCCAACCGTAAATTCAAATCTGAACCGACTCTAAAATATCCACCTTAAACCAGAAATGAAATTTTACGAGTATCTAATTAAATCCAAATATTTTCTACCAAAAAACTGTGACCCAAAACGATTCAAATGAACCAAATCCAAAAAAAAACTAATCTGAATAGATCGGATCTCATAATAACTGAAATAGACCCGACTAATAAACATAAATATCAATGGGTATGCTTTTATATATTTTACTTTATATATTTTGATATATGATTTAGTTTATGTAATATGAAATTTAATGTGAAATTTAGAGTTTAAACATGTTTAATTCAATAATTAACAATTTATTTGATCATTTTACAAAATTTTAAATAAATATAACAGAATTTAGTTAAATATTAATGGGATTCAAGTATTTTAAGTTGGTTTCACGTCCTAAAAAGGAATCAACGCAAACCAAAAAAGGCCAAATACCAAACTGGTCCAAGTTCTTAAAACCCGAAAAAGTAGTCCAATCCAACCCGAAAACTCGGAGATCTAGACATATAAAAAACTATGATAAATATGCACGATAGCCTAACTATATTCCAGACGTTTCTTAGTTTATTTTTTTAGGTTATAGGATAAGTTTAACCATTTCAACACTAAGGGGGTGTTATTGGTTATATAAGTTGAAGTCAACTCTATTAGATTTAAAATAGGGTAGATTTTAAAAAATTTAAAATTCACTTTACAATCTAAGCTACATGATTTATTAGATATTTAAATCTGTGTCAGTGGGTTTTTAAATTCAACATAATATCATTTGATTTATTTCTTAGAATTAAGAGGATTCTAGTTTGAACTGTAATTCCAAACTTATAAACAATATTTATCAAAAGAACACCATTAATACAAGATGAACATATTGTTTTATATTATTAGTTATGAGAAAATAAAATGATGATTTAAGTATATAGAAAACCCAAAAGAAAAAAATGAATTTGATTAATGTAATGCAAAAAAATCTGGATTTGGTCAAAAGATGAAATTTAATTTTTAGGTTTGATCAATTAACGATGAAAATGCGACATGCTAATTTTTTGAAGAAAATGGGAGACATTGACTTTATATCTAAAAAGCTGTTTTTATATTTTCTAGATACAAAAAATCTAATTTGAAGTGATAATTTTTTTCTACTAGATGAGTGTTCTTTCGTTGTTCAAAGGAAAAGGTGACTATATACGTCATATTTTTCCATTGGGTCTGGGTTTTAATAGAAACTGTTCATAAAATCATGAGGCAATAGGTTAGATTTTGACTCACATATTTTACACATAAAATTGAATCTAAATCTGCTCAAAGTATTTCAAGTCAAATGAATTGTAAATTTTTATCTAAGATGAATAACACAGGATTTTAAATCTTGTATTTAAATCTTTAATTGAATAACACTAGATTCTAAACTCTTTTAATGAATAAATTGTAAATACAAAAACCAATAACACTAGATTTTAAAATCTGTTAACATCAAAATTTTAAATACACTAACTAATAACACAAGATTTTGACAAAAGATTTAGAATCAATCATTGAATAACACTACATTCTAAAACCAAGAGAATTAACTTTAAATCCACTAACCAATAACGCCTCCTAATTTTTGTGTTTTGATGTTCAGTTTTATTCATCTCCAACTACTATGCCAACTTCTACACCAAAAATAGTATTTATATTATTAATTATTAATTTTAATAACTGTATAAATTAATTATTTGCAATTTTTAATTGATTAATTATCATTTATCAAATTTAAATTATATGTCTATTTATAAAGTTTTGTAATTTTAAGTCTTCATTTTTTACTTTATTTTATTTATTTATTACTTTCTTTATTTTATGTAAACTATTAGTTGGAATTAAAAATTTTAATATTTTAAATGAAAAGTACAGAATAATGATTTTCATTTTGTTACAATATGAAATAATCTTATTTGTTTCTCAAAGCTTCTTCTAGTTGTACTTTACATTAATGTTTTTGTTGGAAATAAATTATCTTTCTTGTCAGATATCACTATGAGCAACAAACATTTTGTTCTTTATTTTGTTCTTTGTGAGGTTGTAAAGTAATAACATTTACTTTCTTTGGGATAACCAACAAAGTATTATGTATCAGATTTGAGTTTAAGCTTATCAGTAAACATATATTCTTCAAAACCATCACAACCCCAAAGATATGTGCACTACATCTCGTATCTAATACACGAGTGCAAGCTTATCAATAAATATATATGTGCACTACATATGTATCTAATACTAAAAGAGAAGAACTGAAAGTAATAACTTTTAATTCTATAGCATATATACATGACGAAGCCATTTCAAAATTACGCTTAGAGACACTTTATGTATTTTCAATTATATATAAAAACACTTTGAATAGAGAAGACACATTTATATGATGATTTGTCTAATTTATCCTTCAATAAATTACAAACTACTTTTTTATACAATCAAAATCCCTAAATCTAATTTCATTGAGACTCTTCCGTTATTATCTTTGTCTTTGTCTTTTTATCAGATTTTCCGAAGTCTTCTTAACCTTGATTACATCTCGAGCAGCAAAACACCTATGCATTTCTATCGTTGTCTACTTCTTACCTTTGATGGGTTATCTTACTAACCTTAATTAATTTCAAGTTTGATTTTTTCTTTATAAACTCCTCTTACTAACCCAGAACTATGGTCCGACTTTATGTGTTGATTTCTTATTGTCACAAAAATATGTATCTTCTTCTTTCCACGAAGTTGTTGTCTACGAATCTCATGTCCACCACTATCCTATCCATCGATCTCATGTCCTATCCTTGGAATTACCGTCACATCTTCCTTTGGTCTCAGACCAAAAGCTTTGTTGAAGAGAAACAATGGCAAACTTTTACTCATTTGCACATTTGATCTTCTAATTTTGTTTTTGTTCTGAATTGATCCCAAACTCTAGTTTTTGCATATAAATCCTTTTGAATTGACTCCAAAATCTTAGATGGATCAGATTTTGGATTATTATTTTGTTAATATAGAGTTTTAACTAGTGGATGAGATTTGGTGTTCACCAGCCACAAGTCTCGATGTGTAATATAATCTATAACATCATTTGTCCATAATTTTTTTTGTAATAGTTCAATGGCCTAACCATATCCACATACATCCATAACCACATATCCACACAACTTTGTACATGTAATCTTCATAACTATATTTTTGTTAATAGACTATATTGGATTGGATTATAGAACCCGTCCACATCACGCCTGTCCATACGTCCCCTTTCCAAACATTAGGTATGTTTTCGTAACATATAGGGTTTATAGGTCTTTACATTAATAAAACATGTATGCTTATCAACTTAAGTTATTTGTTAATTTATCTACCCACCGTATCACATCCATATTATATGAGTTAGAAACTTTGTACCTTTGGTACCCCAACAATCACGTCCACTACAACAACAATGCATCTCTAACATATACGCCTAACCACCATTTCATATCCGCGATTTTATAACCACCGAATCCTCTTTGTTTTGCTTTATTTCAAAACTCACCTTTTAGTTTAATCATTTCTTCCTTTAAACTAGACAAGGGCATTTTGGTCTCCAACTTACCAAGCCATACAAAGAAAGTGTGCTAAAACCATAATGTATCTTTAAATGCAAAGAAAAGACAAATATATATTTTTAAGTAACTTTCTCGAAATATTGCAGCGAAAAAGAGTTATGAGGGCTGACATTGCTGGAACAGAAGAACTGCAAATGTTAATATGATGTTTATAAATTATAAAAATCTCAAAAATTAAAAAAATCATATCATATTCAAAATTATTTTCTTCAGTTAAATTGATCTAAAATTTATATTGCTCTAAAATTCAAGTGAGTTTTAGCTCATCGTCTGAAAGTTTAACTATTTAAGTAAGCAATTATTTACTAAGTATATCAAATATAAATATTGGTTGTCGGGCGCTGAACAAGAGCGATCCTAAGTTTCACAAGAGCTGATCCTAAGTTTCATAGATGTAAAAAAAATAGTGGTCACTTTTTCAAAAACCAAAAAAGAAAAGAAAATCTACTATATAAAAGTTGAGGGTATAAGTCATTGGGAGCGTCCACGTAGGATGTTAAACGACCAATAAAAATATGACAACTTATTTTTTTAATTTGTTATTTATAAAAATGTTAATATTACCAAAATCGTTTATTTCAGAATAAAATATAAATTAATATTAAATATGGTAAGATTACAAAAATAAAAACATTATATATAATTTAACTTAATATATTATATATTTCGAAAATAATCAGAAAATAATTAATAATAATGATAATTATTTTGAAAATGAAATAATTTCCAACAATTTTAGCTATATAAATTTAAAACATGTGAATTTTTAAGTTAGGCTATATGCTATAGAAAATATTCACAAATTACATTTACTGTATATAATTTGATGCTATAAATCATTAAAAGTGTTCTATACTATATAAAAGTTGAGGCTATAAACCATTGAAAGTAAAAAATAGGATTTAAAACAATCAATTATATTATGACAAAATACCTTTTTAATTTGCTATTTCTGAAAAAACATTACCAAAATCGTTTATTTTAAATAAAATATAAATCTATATCAAATATGGTAAACTTATGAAAATAAAAACATTATATAAAATTTAACTTACAGATTTTAGAAAACAATCATAAAATAACTAACAAAATGATAAATATTTTTAAAATTCAATAATTTCCAACAATTTTAACTATATAAATTTAGAACATGTAAGTTTAGGTTATATACTAATGAAAATATTCACAAATACTGTACATAATTTGATGCTATTAATCATTAAGAGTGTTCTATACTATATACAAGTTGAGAATATAAACCATTGAGAGTGTCCATATAGAATTTTAAACAACCAATCATATTATGAAAAATTAAGTTTTAACTTACTATTTTTAAAAATATCAATATTACCAAAATCGTTCATTTCAAATAACATATAAATCAAATAAAATATGGTAAATTTACAATAAAAAACTATATATAATTTAACTTAATATACTATAGATTTTTGAAAATAATCATAAAAATAACTAACAACAATGAAAATTATTTTTTAAATGAAATAGGTTCCAACAATTTTAACTATATACATTTAAAATGTGGTTTTAAAGTTTAGGTTATATGAAATATTTACAAATTACATTTACTATATATAATTTTATACTATAAATTATTAAGAGTGTTCTATACTATATAAAAGTTGAGGATATAAGCTATTAAGGGTAACTACATAAGATCTAAAATAACTACATCTCTATTTCTAAAAATATCAATATTACCAAAATCGTTTATTTTAGAATAAAATATAAATCAATATCAAATATGGTAAACTTAAAAAATAAAAACATTATATATAATTTAACTTAATATATTATAGATTTTCAAAAATAATCATAAACATAGCTAACAACAATGATAATTAATACTAAAATACAATAATTTCAAAAATTTTAACTATATAGATTTTTTTACATGTGATTTTTAAAGTTTAGGTTATATGATATTCAAAATATACAAAAATTCCACTTACCATATATAATTTGATGCTATAAATCATATAAGAGTGTTCACATACTATTTAAAAGCACCAAAACTATAAATTATTATTTTATTATTATTTAAAAAAATTGAAGATTTAAAAAATATATTATTTTAAAATAATATGGAAATCAATATTAGTTTTAGTAAACAAAAGGAATAATAACAAAAACAATTAGTTCGATATATAAATTAAATAGTTGAAAGAATAACATAAAATTAACTAGCGAAAATATTTTAAAGAACACAAAACTTTCGAATAAAGAAAGTATGAATCTAAAAATACATGATTTCAAAATATAGTTATATATTATTTAAACTGACTACATAGAATTTACATATAACATTAATAATATACCAGATGAGCATCTTAATTTCACATTAACAAAATATATGAAAACATAAAAATATCCCAATAAATTCACAATAAATTCGTTAAAATTTAGTACTATTTACAAATAATAATGACATTATAATATAGTCTTGGTGAAAACATAAAACAAATATATGGAGAATATTCATTATACTTTAGTCAATATCTAAGAATAGTAATCAATAAACTAAAAACAATGAAATTTGACACATTTCTAAAACTTAGGAAAAATATATATGTGAACTAATAAAACAACATAGTTCCAACATTAATTTATAATATAACTAAATCCAGTAGATATATATATATAATATTAGAAAATTTATATATTATTATTTTAACAAAAGTTATTATTTACTTTTAGTTAAAATTTTATAAATTTATTTTCATTTTTCTTATATCTAAAAAAACTTTAACACTATTTAAATTCCTCAAAATGTTTATTAGGATTCAAACTTAAATATTATACTATCAGAGATGCATTTGAAAAATAAATAAGAGTATTTCAAATACATATATGTACACGATAAGTATATAATAATTATACTCTCATGTAAAAATTTGGTAAATACAAAACAAGGTTAGATATTGTGCAAATGGAACAATGTTTTATTCCACTCAAATAAAAAAAATAAAATATCAAATAAAATGTAGATAGTTAATATGCATAGAATATTCTATATATATATTTTTAAATTATAATTAATAAACAATGTAAATATGTTTATAAATACACTTATTCATTTACATATACAAAAAAAAATATTTAAATAATATTATTTAAAATATAATTGTATGTAACTTAAATAAAATAATAATAAATCAATTTTGAAAATAAATTCATAGAAAATCTATATAAACAATATATCTTTTATTATTATAAAATAAATATAAAATAAAACTAATTATTCAAATAAACTCGCGCGTAGCGCAAGTTGAAAATCTAGTATGTACTAAAGGTTTTGAACTCTGATTGTCCAAAGCACGACCATTTTTTTGAACTTAAACCACCATAATAAGGCATATTTAATTATTTTATGGCCGAAACCTGTTTATAAATAAATGGGCCAAAAGCATGGAACTCTTAGTTTGACCCAAAGATTAATTTTGTTCAGTCGACATCTTATGTCTTAACTAATATGTGTCTCTAAATCCAAATCGTATTTGATAGTTTAATCAAGTAAATTAATTTTGTTTTATATTGTAACCATTACATTCTATCTTACGTACGTATTTATCAACACATTACTTTAACAAACTAATCCAACACCGAAACAGGCTTCAACCGTTAAAAACATAAAATATGCATAAAACTTATACTTTAATTGAGAAATTATTTAATTCCAATGATTTTGTATTTAAATTTTATATATGATATAAAAGATAATATAAATTTACATATCTTGTATATGAATTTTACTTGGATTATAAATAATTAATTAATTTTAATCTAATTGGTTTTTTTAATTGTTCATATATAATAATTAAATTATAATGGAATTATATATACAATTAATATTTATCTAATATTTGAATTCTAGAAGAATTATAATCTTTATTAAATAACGATTGCCACGTACCAAAATATAGTTCGACCAATTATTTGAAGGATGAAACATTAAAAATAAGTATGCAGCTTGTGACGTTTGTAACTTCTGAATCATCATAAAGTTTGTGCTTACGTACAACATAATTGCATTTATTCAAAATAAACAGCATGACGTTTCAACCAATGTAAGACGTACAAATATGTTAAAGTATATAAATCAAAAATCGCCTTCTGTGATACATTCGCCAAGTCCTTTTAACTTTAAGATAATATTTGTATCCAATGTTTACTATAAATAATTATCTCCAGAAAGATTTAGGGTTGTATAGTTGAGATTGTTGAGTTTTGATATCTGTAATCATATATCAATCGACCATAAGGCAATCTTGTCTCACAACTAAACAAACTATCACAAGTTATTCGGATATGCAAGACAATCCTAAAAATAAATGCCTATATGTTATATGGATGCTTATCAAACTAGTTTAATGACCAAACAAAACAATCCAAGTCATATAGATCAAATTAGACAATTCTAAACGATCAAAGAAATCATGGGGCCAATATGGTATAATACTAACAAGCCACGCGGCCATGTAAGATGATGCAACAATCCTAGTAATCATGATATATATGTTCAAGTAACCTTAACCAAAACAATCAATAAGATTATCACAATATATTCTAGGTGGTCGAGTTCTAAAACAAGGTGATCGGATTCCATCTTAAAAACATTCAACCAATGATTCGACCATATTAGGGCTTCAATTCGACCAAGTTAGGGTTTCAATCCGAGATTAGGTTTTATCAATCAATCTAGCTTCCTAACTCTCAAATTATTCAATATGATCAATCAATATAATCAATCAATGATTAGGGTTTATGTCACTACAAGAAAACACGAGTTTTACTAGGCCGGTATTGCCTCGTAATTTCCTAGTAAAGGACATTTTACTAGGAATTTATGAGGAAACGCGTTTCGTAAAGATTATTTCCTCGTAAAGTCCTAGTACATTTACGAGGAAAAGTTTTCCTCGTAATGTCATGGATAACTTTTCCTAGTAAAGTCCTAGATTTCCTCGTAAGATCGTAGTACAATTTTCCTCGTAAAGGTGTCGTAAACTTTTACTAAAAAATTACTACGAATATTTTCGAGGAATCTACTTCAAAACTTTACGAGGAAATTACTACGAAATTTTACGAGTACCTTACTTCGAAACATTTACTAGGATTTTACCTCAAAATATTTTTTCTCTATAAAAAAATAATAATTTAAATAAATATAAATAATATATTTTTGAAAATTTAAAAATCTAAATTATAAACTAAAAACAAAATAACAAAATATTTTATGTATAACTAAATATTTAAGTTTTAAATTCATAATATACAATTAAAAAAAAACTACGGATGCTGCTCGTGAAATTGATGAACGAAGTCGTCATCCCGAAACTCCCCTCGTCGATGTTGCTCGTCGACGGTTGTGACTGTGGCGGTGGATGATGTTGGGTTGGAAGCGCTCCGGATTCCCGTCTGACACGCAACATCTCCGCCACTACCGGGTTCCCGACCGCCAAAGCGTCTACGATTTCGGAGAGAGAACTCACATAAGAGCGCAGCTGAACATTCGCATCGTTTTGTTCCTGAGCATAAGACGATGTCGCTGCACGGACATCGTTAACGGAACCAATCCCGATGATACGTCCCTTTTTCCTAGGGGAAACCTTTAAATAAAAAGATTGATTAATAACGTTAAAAATAAATTAAATAAATAATAAAAATTAATTAATAGAAAAACAAATTAATTATTTACCTTGTCGTAAATCTTATCCACTTCAGGAGTGGATAATGTGACGGGAGTTCCAGACTGCGGACTCAGTTGGGTCTGGCAGTGGTCAATCCGAGCAGCAACCTCGTTGTAGATCCGCTCGAATCTAGGATCTACAAAATTCCCTGCCTTGTTCCGGTGGGTCCTCTCGTAAAGCTCTTTCAGAGATGAAAGAGCTCATGTCTCTTTAGCCTACAAAAAATAATTTAAAAACTTATTTATTAATTAGAAAAATATAAATATATTAAAAAAATATTAATTAGTTATTAAATTATTAATTTAATTACCATGTCTAGACGGATTCCCGCGTGAGGTTTTTTCCCCCCGGTGTGAAGCATCTTGGTGTTGCCATACTCGTCTTTTGTCATGCGGTTCTCAGAGTTTGTGTGGAAGGTTCTGACCGAGTCCGACAACCCCCAATATCTGATGAGGCCATCCCACACAAACGATGTGAGGCAATCGGGTTTCCCCGCCTCATAACCATCGACCTGGAAAAAAAATTTTAAAATCATTTGAAATCATGATATAAACTGAATTAAATTTAAAAATTTACCAGAAAATCGTTCTTCCAGTTGTAGACTATGTCGAGCAACCGCGACTTTGCCTTCGCCTCAAACTCCTTCTTCACCCGCTCGTGAATCCCTATGGACCAACGATATTTTTGCTGAAACAAGAAAAATTTAAATTAATTATTAGTTCAATTATAATATTAAAATTTATAAATAATTAATAAAAAATAAATGACTTACGGTGAACGTTTTGAATCAGGTCTTTTTGGTGTGGTTGGCCGTCATCTTCCAGTTTGGAGCTCGATCGGGAAAGTATCCCTTGATAGAAACGGTGACGCTCTGAGCGACACACCCGTCAACATTAAACCTGGAAAAAAAACAAAAAAAAATATTAATTAATTTGTTATTTTTTTGTTAATTAAGAAATAATTTAAAATACATTTTTAAAAAATGAAACATACATAATATGTTGTGGTCGTCCCGTCGGAAAGGATCTAACTCAGGTAGCCCTTCCCTGCCTGGAGCTGCCATAATGTCCTCGACCGTGTACACCGCAAATGGAGCGGTTGGCGGCACATCCAAATCGGGATGAACCCCGCCGGCCGGTGGAGGAGGAGGAGGAGGTGGGACCTGAGTCTCTGGAACACTTCCGGCATCCAGAATCGTAGAACCGGGAGCGGAAGAAGATGATCCGCCAACCTCACGACCGAAAAGATCTCCGTAATGAATACTACTGCCCTAATGAGACGACCTCTGAGCCCTAGCAACCTTGTCCTATCTAGGCATCTAATTTTTTTTTTTAAAAATAAATATTAATTATCGTATTATTTTAAAAAACAATTTAAAAAATACTCCACCTAATCTAAATTCCTTAAACTAACCACCTAATCTAAATTCCTTAAACTAATCACCTAATCAAAATTCCCTAAACTAACCACCTAATCTAAATTCCCTAAACTAATCACTTGAGAGGATGTGGAGAGAAGCTTGCTACAAATGAGAGATATCGATGGCTCGAGTTTATATAAGGAAACAGTTTTCCTCGTAAGATGCTAGTAAGTTTACTACGACTTTACGAGGAAAGCACTAGTCCCGTGTTTTCATTTTCTCGTAAAATCCTAGTAAAATAAAACACGGGACTAGCTATTTCCTCGTAAAGTGTTAATACGACTTTACGAGGAAAAAACTAGTCCCGTGTTTTTTTTTCCTCGTAAAGTCGTAGTAACACTTTACGAGGTAATAACTAGTCCCGTGTTTTATTTTACTAGGATTTTACGAGGAAAGGGTTTGTAAATCCCTAAACTCGAAACCCCGAACCCCAAACCACAACTTCCATAACTTATAACATCTTCTACAACCAAACTTCTCTTCTACACCTACACCTCAAATTCAATTTCAATTTTCTGATTAGCCAAATTTAAAACATACATAATTTAAATTCGTTTTTCGGTTAAACAAACTTAAAACATACATAATTCAAATTCGTTTTTTGATTAAACAACTTATAAAACATACATAATTCATTCGGATACATTCTCAGAGTCTGTAGAAACATCATCATTTTTGTAAAACTTGTCCTCAACACCGTCGTCCGTTGAGTGATCAGGAACATCTTTGTATTCACGATTATGCGGATCAATGAGTAGGATGTCATCAATTTCTGCTTCAGGTTTCATGATTTCATTGGTATTTTCTTCTTGTAATGGTGGTTCTTCTCCAGCGATTATTCGTCCTCGAGGTGTAACTTTGATAACAGATAACCAGTTGATTCCTGAGGTAGTAATCCGAGAGTATGGAATGAAGCAAACTTGATCTGCTTGGGCAACTAATATAAAAAGCTCGAATTTGTTGTACTTGCAAAAATAAATTAGTACTCAGAACATGTATATATGTTAAAAAAATAATTTGTTGTACCTTCATCCGCTATTGACATCAACTACACCGTTCTTTTTAATCCGAACACCTCTGTTGACAATGGGGCCGTACCACTCACACTTGAAGATAACGCATTTCAGACTCATTCCTGGGAATTGAACTTCATAAATTTCCTGCAATTTCCCGTAGAAATCTGTTTCGCCTTTCACACATATTCCATAATTACTTGTCGCCCGGTGTCTACCATAGTCGTAGGTATGGAAAGTATAGCCTCGGGTGAAATACATCGATGATGTAGTGACCTTTGTAACTGAACCTTGAAGTAATTCCCTAAATCATGCAAGATACTCAGGATCGTCATAATCAACTTGCAAAACAAGTGGTATAAAACTACACATTAGACTTACTTTGCATAATATATGCATAAAATTTAAGTTATAATTAATAAATACATGTTTCCTCAACCACTTGATAAAGTGTTGATTTTTCCTTTTGTCTAACTCAGTTGTCGATATACCAGATATTGCTTCTTCGACTTGAGTCACAAATAGGCTGTAAAATATTATGTTATGTTATTTAATCAATTGAATATATAAATATATAGGTGTGTATGTTTATATGTTTACCTTTCAAAGTAACCAATCAATGGATGCTCACAATTGAGAAGAATATAAAGGTGTGCACTATGGACGTGTTCATCACTCGACCACCAAATCTCTTTCAATTTCCCACCCATTCGCCCAATTTGAAAAATATGTCTGGAACATCTTCTTCCATATATGTAGGCACGACATCATCATATCTTCTTGGAACTCTTTTCCATGTACGTACTTTCGGTGCAAAGTAATACGATGTGAAATGTGATGTTTCTTCCGTCAAACTTCCCGCAACAATAGAACCTTCAACTTTTGCTAGGTTTTAGGCTTTTCCTTTCAAAGTTTTCATGGCCCTTTCATACTGATACATTCATCCATAATGCACAGGTCCACGAAGTAAATTAATGTTGTTGTTTATATTAATTACCTGAAAATGCTTCATGTACTTTTGGAGGTAGTAGCTCCGCAAATGCAAATGGAAGTAGCCGCTGCATAAAGACATGACAATCATGGCTCTTCATCCCGGAGAACTTTTGCCCTTTCTCAACACATCTTGAGAGATTTGAAACATACCCATCAGGGAACTTCACTTCTGAAGCCACCCAGTTGAACAACGCAGACTTTTTTTTCTGATGACAGTCTGAATATCGGAACTGGAACTTCCCCATTGCTTTTCATATGTAGCTCACTCCTTTAGCAGATATCGGGTAAGTCTAACCTCGATTTTACGTTGTCTTTCGTCTTCCCTGGGACATTCAATATAGTGTTCACGATGTTCTAAAAAAAGTTCTTCTCTATGTGCATCACATCGAGGTTGTGGCGCAAAAGAAGATCTTTCCAATATGGCAATTCCCAAAATATACTCTTTTTGTGCCAATTGTGTTGCACACCATAAGAATCAGGCATATTACTGGGAACATGCCAATTCTCACCACGAGGAGCTGTTTCTAGAGCATCGTAGTGATCGATTTGCGCTTTGATTTGTTCTCCAGTTAAGTATGGAGGAGGAGTGTCTCTGACAACCCTTTTGTGCCTGAACAATGTATTGTTTCTTCGGTATGGGTGGTAAACGGGAAGAAATCGACGGTGACAATCGAACCAAGCAGTATTCCTACCATTCTTCAACTGAAACACATCTGTCATTCCATTACAATATGGACAAGCTAATCTTCCATGTGTAGTCCATCCAGACAACATCCCATATGCAGAAAAGTCACTTATAGTCCACAAAAGCATCGCTCGCATCGTAAAATTTGTTTTCGTAGAACAATCATATGTCCTCACCCCTGTAGACCACAAATCTTTCAACTCTTTTATCAGTGGTTGTAGAAAAACGTCGAAAGATATTTTTGGATGCTTTGGACCAGGTATTAATATGGTCAAGAATAGAAACTCTCGTCGCATGCACATCTCTGGTGGCAGGTTGTACGGTGTAAGAAAGACTGGCCACAATGAATATTGTCTCCCTGACATTCCAAATGGACTAAATCCATCAGTGCATAATCCAAGATACACATTCCAGCTATTGCTAGCGAAATGTGGATGTACATTGTTAAAATGTTTCCAAGCTCTTGCATCTGATGGATGAGTCATCTCTCCATCCGTCTGAGTATGCTCGGCATGCCATCTCATCCCTCCAGCAGTCTCCTCAGATTGGGACAGTCTTTTCAATCTATCTGTGACTGGTAGGTACCACATCCTTTGGTACAGTACCCTATTGCGCCCTCGACCTTGCGGTTTGAATCGTGGCTTCTTACAAAATTGACATTCTTCTAACTTCTCATCATCTACCCAGTAAATCATGCAATTGTCGATGCAAACGTCTATCATCTCCGAGGGCAACCCAAGACTATATACCAATTTCTGAATCTCATAATAAGATTCAGCAGACACATTGTCTTCTAGCAAATACTCTTTAAACAAGTCTGCCCATGCATCCATATAATTTTCAGGTAGATTATGATCGGTTTTAATACTCATCATTCTATCAGCCAAAGACAATTTTGACAGACCTTCTCTACAACCACTGTAAATTGGCTCATTCGCTGCTTCTAACATTTCATAAAACTTTTTTGCATCTAAGTTAGGTTCTTCAACTTTATCATCATCATGAGTTACAAATGTATCACCTACCATATCATGAACTCTATCACAATCTACCATTTGTTCCTCCTGGTGATGATAACTATTTTCATTAAGCAAATGATTAACCGGTTCAACCTCAAAATTGCTATTACTACTGCTAGCTTCATTCATACAACTAGCATCTTCTCCATGTTGATACCAAATATAATAATATGGCATGAAACCTCTATTTATTAAATGCTTCCAAACATTTTCACAAGTGCCTAATTTTGTATTGCAGCATTTCCGACAAGGACATAACATCTTATCACTTTCCTGCGTGAGTGGTGTAGAATCTGCTTGATGCATAAACGTCTCTAATCCTTTGAGAAATTCTTTCGTCAGTCTCCCTTTATTATCTCTGTGTGAATACATCCACTTCCGCAAATCGAAAATATTTCCCGAACCGGACATTTTTTTTTCTTTGATCAAGCTTATAGCTGATTTTTTTGTGTGTGTTTGAAATGAATCACAAATGGTGGTATTTGTAGAGATTTTTGAATCTGAATATTTACTAGGAAAATGGGAGGAAAAGTAGGTATAAAACATGTTTTAGATTAAAAATTGGTATTTTCTAGCCATTTCCTCGCTAAATTGAAGTAAAAGTCATTTTCCTCTTAATTTCGTTGTAAAAGTTTACTAGAAATTTATGAGGAAATTTTTTTACTACGACATTACGAGGAAATGTTTTTTTCTACGTAATTTTACTATGGCTTTACGACGAAAATCCTTTCTCGTAGGCTTACGAGTACTTTACGAGGAAAATCGTTTTCCTCGTAAATTCGAAGTAAACTAGTAGTATATTTACGAGGAAAGGTTTTCCTAGTAAAATTTCGTAGCAAAAGCCGAGTTTTTTTGTAGTGTGTGGATTAGGGTTAGGGTTAGAATTAGGGTTTTAGCAGTCATTCGATTACAGTTAGATCATAAATTAAAACAATCAATCTAATCAACCTAGCAATCGGACAATAACCTCAAAACAATCAGATCAATCAACAAGAATCAAACGTGTTTTTAGGATTAGGGTTTCATAATGCGATTAGAGTTTTATGGTTTTAGAAATTGATTAGGTTTTAGCAAACATCCTCAAAACAATCAATTTAGCTAACCAATCAACCTAGTATACTTTCTAAGTTCTCAAAACATTTAATCGAATCAATAAGGTTTTAGGGTTTCAATTCAATGATTAGTATTTTCGATTAGGGTTTTGAGATATTAGGGCTCTTAGTGTTTACCTTAACCTCTGATAGGTTGAATGGACCACCAATGAGAGAAATATGTAGTTGGATCACGAACTGGAACAAGGATCATGATCGACTAGTAGAGCAAGCTTGATTGTTTGAAGGTTGAATTCAGATCAAGGTATGAAAGTTTCACGATGGGGATTAGTGTTTTTGGTCGATGACTTTTTAGCTTAGGGATTTAGAGAGCAATTTGTGTTGATAACGTGTTGTAAAACTTAGATAAAAGAATGGAAAATTCGTATATTGCTTTGTATTGTGTTATTCATAAAGTACAAGGGGATCCCTTTATATATGGATTACAATAGACCGTCGTATAGGTAAATGGAAAGAATACAAATCATATTGCAACTAGGAAAAAAAATATCTAAAACTAATATGGAAAATGTTCCCCTAGCCGCCTAGCCCTAAACATACATGGTCTAGGTTTAGTAAACCTCTATGTAGTAGGTTTATGGTCGGTCCGGTTATGAGCCATCCACAATCTGGTTCGTAACATTCCAATATTAATCAATATCATTCAAAAAGGGAATATTATGCTTACTCACATTAAAAATCATAAATAGAAAACCCTTTTATTTTTATTTTTATTTTTATTTTTGAAAACCTTTTATTTTTAATGTACAATATGTTTTAAATATAGCCTAATAATATATTATTTTCAGATTTCTGATTTCTGACTAATCAAATATTACAAGTGTTATAACTAAATAGGATATAAAATAAATTACGATCTATATAAATGAAAAACATATCAAATCCGAAACTATGAAAAAATTGTTTTATTAGCATATATGTATTAACATACATTTAGCAATATATATATATATTAATATACACAAATCATCCAAATTGTATACTTTATAAACAAAATATTTGAAAATGGTAAGTTATATAAGAAAAAATTCCAAATAACAAATGACTTATTTAGCATACCATTTAGTTATGTAAACATCAATGACACATTTGACCAACAAATATAATTTATAAACAATTAAAACATATGAATAACCATAACTGTAAAACATAATAAAATATAACACATGCGCGGTTGCGTGGTCAATATCTAATCTATATTATTAAAACTGAAGTATAAAATAGAAGTAACCTTATTTTTAACATATTTGCTACATCATTTTCCATATTCTCACTCATCTAAACTACTTTACTAATTGTTTCTTTCCAAAGAAATTGACAGTATTTATTATAAAATTAAAATACAAATTTACATATTTTAATTGTTTTATTATATATTCTTACATTTTTTACTCTTTCAAACTACTTTATTAATTGTATTTACCATAATAATTCAACATCATTTATTTTATGTGTTAAGCATAATAATTTCACATATTTGAATGAAACTATTTGTTCCATTAATATAAGAATTCAAACTGGTTAACAAATAATTATTTTTTGTTTATATAATCAGTTAAACATGACCATTCATATACATGTTATGATAAACATCAATTTTTGGGTATCAGAATTTTGGATTTAAAACTAAACCTTGTACGGATATTATAAATTTTGGACGGGATAAGTTTGTAGAAATTTAAAAATATACAAATAACCTATATTTATATTTTAAAAATGTCATTATATAATTTATAGAAAAATAAGAATTAATTTTTTGCAGATGCGCATGTCAAACTCTAGTTTTTATTAAATCAAATAAGCGTTTTTACGTGAATGTAAAATACTAAAATCGTATATGAGAAGAAACTAATCTTGGAAACTTAACAAAACATAAATAATATTTTTTCTTTACAAAGATAGTGATGGAGAAGAGTTAATGCAAATCCATAAAAATCTGTAGCATTCTATAAGAATATGGATCAAAATACATACAATTGCAGAATCCAAATAACTCTAAAAATCTTTAAACTTTTAAGAACTTAAAACTCTTCACAAATCAGTCTCCTAGTACCCCTCTAAATCCAAGCTAGTGATCAAGATCCTAGTAGGATTCTTCTTAACAGATCCGAAAGTGTCGTTTTTAAAATATAAAATTGTTTTTGTTATGAAATATTTTGGTTTTCTTTTGAGGGTCCTTCATCCGAAATATCGTATTAAAAATACCTTTTTAGCATATCGTATTAATTATGTCGCGACTCATCTATCGATCATATTTCCTTATTATATATTAGGCACCCCCGCATAAAATATTTTAATGAAAACTATAATAAGGAAAATGCAAATCAAACCATAAAATATGATGGCCACTATTTTATTTTATTTTGCTATATCATCTGGGGGAGGCAACATCTCAAATAAACAGCCAAACAAATCAAGATAGTTTTCTTCTGAAAAAGATAATAAAAGAAAAACATTGTTGTAGCAGAGCATCAGAAATCAATGGCAAATTGAGGGGAAAAACTATCAGCTTTATAAAAAGAAAAACCATCAGCTTTATAAATGTAGAACTGTAAATAATTGGTCGATAGCCATAATTATTCCAAATGTGGAAGAATCTTACTGCGATTTTCTTAGAAATGTACTATTAACGAATAACTTTGTATAAGTTCTAATGTATTTATACATGAGATTCGATCTACTTTTTGTTTATTATAATTTGTATTTCAATTTTATATTCTATCTATTGAAACTAAAAACAGAAAAAAATGGCCGGTCCCTCGTTTGCAATTCTCTGTATGGGTTAAACAAGTAATCAAATAAATTAGTGGAGAACATAATATAATTAGGCCACGTGAAGCATCAGATTGAAGGGGCTCGTAAACCTACCAGAAAACACATTAATATTAGGTCCACTCCTATTTTTATTAGTTTAAATTAGTTAATTTGGTTAAACCTCACATAAGTTGGTCACATAAAATTTTGCCATGAGGTTTCTTACACAATTTTATTCCCACGTAAATTCAAATAATTGTACTTAAAATAATAATTGTACTTTATAAAAAAAAACTGCAAATAACTGTAATTTTCTCCAATAAGTCAAGTTTGTTTATCTTGCATTTATGTATTTTTTCCTTCTTTGAATAAATAGTTAATTGTGTTACCAAAAAAAAAGAGAATAAATAGATTGAAACAGACTGGTCCAAACGATGTCGCTAGTATGCAATTATTGAGGGACTAATCGTAATGCAACTTGGGGAGGAAGATGATGGATTATGGACAGCTCCACAGTTCACAAGGCGATATTGGTCACGTCTCAGGCATCTTTCAGTTTTGTCGCCCGCTTGGCCCATCTTAACTTTCTGTTCCTGCCACGTGTCTATTTGTTTTATATGTTACACCTAATTTATATTTTTGTATGTTTATTTTGTTTGCAAATACATATTCAACTTGGTTAAGTGGGACTTGTCTTGCATACAAGTTCTGTTCGTCTAACCTTTGCATAATCTTATCTCCGACCTTACCCGCTCGGCTAAGAAAAATCATATGAGGCGATTGTAAAATTTTACTATTTATAAGATGAACTGAATGTTTGTCCTAGCTTCAAGTGGATACAAATGGAAAATGTTTATCCATAATAGTGCATAGGTATAAAACAATTTATCATTTCTTAACTATCCCAACTACTGATAACATTTTGGAATGTGGGATATCTTTCATCCTATTATTTTTAGTATTTTAAATTGTTATGGTTATAAGAATTCTCGGTTTTTGATCCATATATGTTTTAATATCAAAATCAACCTTTGTGTTTGATGAGCATCTTTAAATAAAATCAACATACAAAAAGAACTAACCCCCTTAAAGAACCACACTTTTCTATTTTCTTGGCATTTTTGCATAAGACGGAAATACATTCAAAAGTTTAACTTAGGCTGTAACTGGATTGTTAATTTTTAGAACGGAATGGTGAGAAATGATTTATTCTATTAATTCCAAAAAAAATCATCATTTGACATGAATGGATGAAATACTCATTCAACCAATTCCATAAACATTCCAAAAAAATTACAAAGAAAAACATTTCTCTACAATTTTGTTTATGAATGAATGGAATGAAATCTATTCCACTTTTTGCTATATTTCATTCCTATGATTCTATTTTTTGTATTTTATTAATTTTTTTCTAGTGTACCAGTTACAGCCTTAACTTACCGTTGGCAGATGTGGTTTTGGACGCTAAATGAAATATTGGCACATGACTCTAATTTTTTTTTCAAAAAAAAAAACATAGAAATGGCATCCAAATGTATAAAAAAAACTTTTTGGAAAAAATTTACAAATTTGTTTATGATTTCCATAATCTCAAAAACACTCCTGGCCGCTGGTTAACAATTGGGAACTCTCGATCAACTTATAAATTGTGGTCAACGTATTTTTATACTGTATATTTTTCAAAACTTATTAGCTTTACAAAAGGGAAGAACTAAAATGCAGTAAAACACAAATAATTATAAGGGAGGAAGACACTATCAAATTGGTACCTAAATTTTTTGGAGCCTTTTTATCACAAGAATTACTATATTTTAAAAGTTTTTAAGGAAATGTTTATACCTCCGAAATTTGAGATCCGGTTATGTTTATTATATAATACAGTATGTTATCTCTTTTTTTTTTTTGTCATCTGATAGATTAAGATTAGTTCAAACAGCATTTTACACAAAGAGCCAGCGAGGTAACAAATACCACCCGGAAACAAGGCCAGCGAGGTAACAAGTACCACCCGGAATCAAGAAAAGACATAACACAGACCCTTAAAACTAACAAGGACAAAGAAAAACCCGAGAGGCATGATAAAGCAGCATAAATTGAGGAGTAGTGCTCGATCTTGTACTCAAAGGCGAGCTCAGCTAACGAGAACATATCATCAATTAACACCAGTTGAGAGGAGCAGCGAGATAAACTAGAAGCACACGAACGTCACCATCACATAAACTGAATCAAGAGAGGTTAGAATCCTTAACCGTAGCTGTACACACCCTTCAATCCCAACTAAGTCTATCCATTGGACCTTGAGAAGGCTCACCTCGCGCCTCAAACGCACCAACACACCACACGGCAAAGCTTATAAAAGCTTCCCGGACACGTCTTATTCCACAGCCGGTAACTGGATAAAAACCACTCCAAATCCAAGACTAATACTAACCAAAAGGCGGCAATCGATCAGCAAAGAAGCATATGCTCCAAAATACAACTATCTCTAACCTTCCTCTCAAAACTAAGAGAGAGCACGCAAAGGACTCAGACTTTCAGAGGACAACGACGAACAAAGGCAACACTTCCAAGCCTAAGCAAGATTCCAAGCCACACCCGCAGCGAGACTTCAAGCACACCTCCAAAAACGAACAGCCTTCGCCAAAACATCACACCAGATGAAGAACCGGAGGAGAGAGCACGACCCAACCACCTACTCGCCTTCACAGCCTCAACGACGAACAGATCTAGAAAAGGGGAACTCGAGATCTGCCAAAGCCAAATCTTAAAAGCCGACTCCTTTCCTCAGTCAGCCTCGCCATCTCGTTGAAAATCCAGAGAAAGCATCCCTACCATCGGATCTATCTCCACACGAAGTAGATCTAGGGTTCCGGCGATTCTCGAACATGCTTTCAATTATAAATAGTACTAAATAAAAGTTGTTTTAACATGCTTTGGACTCATTTTAACTAAAACTAAACAAAGGAAAAACGTGTTTTGATTTAATAAAAATATAGATAACACCAAAATAGTTTTGACTCTAGATTAACTAAAGTAACCATGTGCATGAATACATAATTGAACCTCAGTCAAAGAGAGGAACTTGCCCTCATAATTATTTTAGTATCACACAAATAAAGTGATTACCGACAGTAAAATGTGTTCATTCAAGAAACTGAAAAGAAAAAAACGAAAATATATTAATCTCTTAATCAAAATTAAAACACAGTAAATGAGCAAATTAAGTGGTAAAACCAAGACCTACTAGTCGAACTTGGTTCCTGTGACCGGTAGATAATTCAGAGCCACCGGTTGAGCGTAGACACAATACCAAAACCAACACAAATAATTGGTGATGCCTGCTCACCTATAGTAGCCGGTTCCCGGTTCCCTCACTCCTCTCAGAAACATCCAAGCCGTTTCATTATCTACAAATCCACTATAAATACCTCCGCCTACAACTCTCAAATTTTCTCACATCCAACTTTTACCTTTTTACCCTCGTCCTCCTCCTTCACTATTTACAGTCTCTGGTTATGATAGCTTCCTGTGACCGGCTCCAATACAAGAACCTCCGCCACTCCTGGCTTCGTTAAATTCCGGCGAGAAAGATTTGAAAAACATGCCTTTAAACTCCAAGAACGCTAGCCGGAAAGGAACCACCACCGGAGAAACCGAGAAGACTCGTCGTGGAAAGCTACAGGAGAAAGCGATGTCGTTTCACGGCAGAGGAGCGATGCCTCACTCGAATCCAGGAGAGCTTCGAAGGCCGAAGACGTTACCGGAGCTATTCTCGAACGGTCAAACCATCGTCGAACCGGTTTATTCTAAACCGTCACCGCGTCTGACGAAACTGCTTCTTAACGTGACGGTTCAAGGGAGTTTAGGAGCTCTGCAGATTATAATTTCGCCGGAATCCGCCGTGAACGATTTGATCGAGGCCGCGATTCGGCTTTACGTGAAGGAAGCTCGCCGACCTTTCTTACCGGAATCTGAACCGTCCCGGTTTGATCTCCATTACTCGCAGTTCAGCCTTGAAAGTATAAACTCTCTCTCTCTGTTTTCTTCTTTAGAGATCGTTGCGACCAATTTGAGATGCTGAGATTTTGAAACTCGTTTTCAGGTATAGGAAGGGAACAGAAGCTGATCTCGCTTGGGTCGAGGAACTTCTTCTTGTGTGGTCGGAAAGAGAACGAAGGATTGGTCGGAAGTGGATCATCGGAATCTTGTTCGAAGGAAGCAGAGAAAGTGGCCAAAACCGGTTTTCAGTGGCTCAAATTCATGGGTTTCTAGAAGTTTTTTTACCATTTTTAAATTAAATTCAAACATCTATTTTTTCTTATTTTTAGGAAATAAATATCGATTTTAGGAAACTTCGTGTGACCTTCCTAGAATGGGCAGAAAGATAGGGAATGTTTGCTTTGTGTTATGAGCAACGTTTAAAATCTGTGTATATATAGTATTCTATATAGAAGAAACAAAACAAAAACAAAAACAAAAAACAAAGTCATTATCTAGTGGGGTATAATGAATTTTTAAACAAATTATATGCCAATAATTGTAATTGATTATTTGTTTATTTTTAATATCTGTTGTTTGTAAGTAATATGGTTCGGATTTTCGGTTAATGTAATAACGACTGAAACCAAACCTTATCCCCAAAGTCAAAGACAGTTTTGTGACAACGACAAACCAATTAAGTTCCGTGTTGCTCTGATTCTCCCAGTTTTATGCTCGCCTCATTGAAAATCTCTCTTCTTATTTTTCTATAATCAGATTAAGATTAATTATCTAAATAGTACTAGTATTAGTATTAGATGAAAAGTTGACAACATTTGAGCAATGACCAATTTTGTTTTGTGAACATATGTTTACATATTTGAACAAATAAAAACTACTATGCTACATGCCATGGCAACTCAACATTTGAATATCATAAACACCCATACATATCCCATACTTGAAAACGTAAAATCTTACAACAAGAATTTTATCGGTCCATGAAGTATGGAACCATTTTATCACCCGGTATGGTCCATATGAAATATATTCTTTGCAAATAAAATCTAGTACATAAATCACATACCTTCAACTTGGATCGTTGAACCTTTCTCTAGGTGTAGAAGTTGTTGGAAAAAGCATTATCCATAACAGATTTGATTACAAGTCTCTTCCTCTATGGCATTGCTGATTTGAGAATAGTTTCAAAACTTTTCACTGGTTATTTTATTCATCCATAGCGGCTCGAGACATGTCTGCAACTTGTGCGCCATGTTCAATGAATTTTGAATACATATTTTATATGGTCATCAACTAGTTGGATCTTTCGGTCCATTCCAAGGATAAAACATTTAATTTATTGAAGTAAACTATAGCGAATTTGTGTTATGATTAACAAAACTTAAATATTTTGACGATTATGATGAGTAAAGGCGATCTTGATCGAGATTCGTGGTTGAAAGGTATCCAGGATATGAATGGAAGATCATTGGCTCATGTTCTGCATCTGCTTTCACCAAATCTGAGAGTAAAATCACACTGGAACACAACTATATCATGTATTTTTTTCCTCTTTACATATTTTCAAAATATAAACACAGACATTTTTGTTTATATCTTTCGCTAGAAACCTTTTGCTGTCAAACATATGCGGCCGCAACTTAGATGGCAAATAAACCACTGATTATACTGTTTTTTCTTTCTTTTTTTTTTGTAAAAAATGAAAAACGAATTGATTAACAAGTGAAATGCTAAAGCAATGCTGTCTTTAACAATCCATTGATAACTGTGGATAGGCCTGCGACTTAAACCCGGAACCGATTAACCGAACCGGAATCGACCCGATTTTGACCGGTTCGGATCGGTTTCGGTACAGCCAATTATAACCGACGGGTAGTGATTAAAAAAACCATGGGTAACGGGTCGGATCCGGGTTTTACCCGATTTTTTCGGATACCCGACATAACCCGAATCAAGTAGGTTCCTTTATGACCGTTAGAAAGTAGTTAGCTTTAAGTCACCTTCTCGAGACTCGAATCGAGACATGAGACAATCCTTGCACGCCTGCTTCCTCAAGACGATTGTCGAGAGAAACCTCAATTCCCCAAATACAAACCCTAGCTTTTCGTTTCGTCTTCTCCACTTCATTATAGCAATCGAATCGAAGCTTTCCCTACAAATAGAACAACCGTTGTACTCAAAAATAGTCAAGCTGGAACCTCTAGTGAATCATCTTCTGTCTCCATCGTCTGCAACTTCTAGAGTTCATTCAGAGGTGAGAAACGATTTCGATTGTCGATTTAGATATATCGATTAAGTTATATGGATTTGGATTCTATGATAGCGTTAGTATGATAGCTTTGATAATTGATAGTCTTAGATTCTTACTTCTTAAACTTAGGAAAGTATGATTTACTTATTCTAATTGGTCTTAGTTCTTATCGTATGTAGATGGATTCTTCTCCAACTCATCAACAGGACGAATTTAATCATCAACCAATGGATGAAGATTTTGTTTCAGAAGAAGATGTACAAACACCAGATTCAGGCAAAAGAAACGAGAGAGATGAAGCTGGTGGTTCTGGTTCTGGTTCTGGTTCAAGGAAGAAGACAAGGTCTCTTGTCTGGAATCACTTCAACAGACTACCAAATGACTACAACAAATGTAAATGCCGCTACTGTAAGAGGGAGATGAGCTGTCCAACATCGTCTGGGACCTCTAATCTGAATAAGCATATCAATGCTTGTAGGTCATACATGGCATGGAAGGCTGCAAATGCATCTAAAGACCAGTCACAGTTAACTCCTAATGAAGAAGGTAACTTGAATTTGTGTAAGGTGGATGACAAGGTATTCAAAGATGCTACCAATGAGATGATTGTCTTAGCTGAGTTGCCTTTTGCTTTTGTGGAAAGCTTAGCATGGAAACACTTCTGCAATAAAGTGAAGTTGAATCCGCCTGTCTGTAGGAAAACATGCACCAAGGAGATTGTGGCTTTGTATGCTACGAGGAAAGCAGAAATGAAGAAAGTTCTTGGACAGAACAATCAAAGGCTCTCTCTCACAACAGATATATGGACTGCTCCCTACACTGCGGTTAGTTACATGGTCATTACTGCTCATTTTATTGATTCAAGTTGGAAGCTTAGGAAGATGGTGATCGGTTTCAAGAATGTGGATGATCATAAAGGGTCTACAATTGCGAGAGTCCTTGTAGATTGTTTGGCAGATTGGGATATAAAAAGAGTCTTCTGCATCACAGTTGATAATGCTACAGCTAACACATCAGCCATGAATAAGTTCAAGGAGGAATTCATGAAACAAGGTGAAGATGCACTGGTTTTAAGTGGTGAGTTCTTGCATGTGAGGTGTGCAACACATGTTCTGAACCTGGTTGTCAGGGAAGGATTAAATGAGGTGGATGATAGCTTGAATGCCATTCGGAATGGTATTCAGTATGTGAGGTCTTCCACCAATAGGCTCAAGTCTTTCGAGTTTCGGGTTGATACGGGGAAGATGACCAGAGGAAGCCTTCCATTAGATGTCAAGACAAGATGGAACTCGACGTATCTCATGCTAGACCAAGCAATCAAGTTCAGAGCAGCATTTGAGAAGATGGAGGCTGAAGACAAACCGTACAATGACTACTTCCTAGAGCTTGAAAATGGGAAAAAGAGGATTGGACCGGCATCTACAACAGACTGGGAAGAAGCTGAGAGGTTGGTGCACTTCCTTGTGGTGTTTTACAATTCAACTTTGATGCTCTCTGCTTCAAAATCCATTACTGCGCACAAGGTTTACAATGAGATCGTCACTATCACTAGGAATATCAGTAAGATAAGTTGTGCACCAGAGGCTGATGAAACACTGAAGGTAAAAGCTTTGATGATGATGGGGAAGTTGAGGAAGTATTGGAATCCATTGGCGGATGGAACTGAGTCTGAGAATGGTAAGTCTAAGAGCTGTAAGATGAATAAGTTGTTGATTGTTGCTAGGGTTTTTGATCCAACAAAGAAGATGCACTTCGCCAACCTTTGTTTTGAGAAGCTTTATGGAAAAGAAAGCATCGAGTATAATCTTCTTTCAGACTCAGTTATGGTGATCTTGAAGCGTTTATATGATGATTACAGTATTTCAAGTGGTGGAGGTGGAGGATCAAGTGGTTCTCAGTCGCAAGGAGGATCAAGTGGAGGTGGAGGTTCAAGTGGTTCTCAAGAGAGTGGTGCAGTTTTCCAGAGTCGAGTTATTGGTAATGGTATTGGATATGAAAGAATGGATAATCTCTACGAGGAGCTTGTGCAAGAAACAGGTACACAAGATTCTAGTGATGAGTTAGAAGTGTATTTGAGTGAGAAGGTAGAGGTTACAAAAGGTGTTACTGGACTTGGAGCCGAGTTTGATGTTTTGTCATGGTGGAGAAGAAACAGTGTGAAGTTCCCAGTCTTATCTAAGATAGCTGCTGATATCCTTGCGGTTCAAGCATCATCTGTAGCATCAGAAAGTGCATTTAGCACTAGTGGGAGAATCTTAGATCCATATAGAAGCTGCTTGACACATTTTATGGTCAAGGTGTTGGTGTGCACAAAACAATGGTTGAAATCCGAGACTCATATAAATTCAAGAGCCATTCACACTGATATCTCTTGATTTTGATTAGTTTTAGATTCATATTTTAGTTTATTATTATCATTTTAGGTTGCATTTAGGTCTTTATATTGCATTTGCATGCATAATTGCATTTGACAGGGTTTAGATTGCACAATTGGAAGTTTAAGGCGAAAATCAAGGGTTAAACTGCACATATGAAAGTTCTGGGGTCAAAGCGTAATTATCCAGAAGTTTGAGGACCTGTCTTGCAAAAGGGACCAATGCTGAAAAATGGGGTGCTGGCAGTGCAACGCCGCGGACGACGCCGCGGCATACGGAGGGCGCGGCGAGAGGATGAGCGCCACGGGCATCTCGCCACGGGTGAAGGATGGTCGCGGCCATCCTACGACAAGGTCGGGCAGTGCAACGCCGCGGACGACGCCGCGGCATACGGAGGGCGCGGCATTTTGCCACGGGAGACGCCGCGGCATATGGAGGGCGCGGCCGTTACGCGATTGGACCAGATTTTAGCCCTCTATAAATAGATTTGTACCCCAAAAACCCTAAAAGGATCTCATTTTCTCTTAAGAACTTTGTTTCTCATTGTAAAACCTTGAATCTTTGATCATTCTAAAGGAAGTACTTCATCTAATCTTGTTTCTCTTACATGATTAACCTTGAATCTCACATAGATTTAAGGTTTATCATGGAGTTTATTGAGTAAACATTCTTAGATCTATGGGTTAAGTAGATTAAGGTGATTAGATAGATGTTTAGGATGATTCTTGCTTGATTAGCTTTGTTCTATGGCTTATTAGGTGATTTTAATGCTAGGTTAAGGTTGAAAAATCTAATCTAGATCATAAGTTGTTTCACGCCCGAAAGGTGTTCGATGAAATGCTTGAACCAACCTAATATTGTCTTTTACATGTCTAGCCAATGAGAATTGATGTTAGAAATGTTAAATGGTTAGTAGACTTGTTATTTATGCATGCTTGAATGTGTTAGGCCAACGAGAGTTGATGTTTAATGTATGATTAGCATAGGGATTATTGTCACGAGAGTGAATTAGTCTATTTGAATGAGATTTAGACCTATAGACTTGTTGATTGTTTTGTTTGAGCATCCTAGATTGAATCTTAATCACCCGATATCGATGATCTTGCCCATGGATCTATTCTTAGCTATTGATTGAAAGCTTGATTCTTGCGCTTGTTTCTTGTTAGGATTTAAGATCACTTTGTTTATAATTCTAGGAGTTTAGCTAGTTACAAATCACCCATCTTCCCTTATTTGCTTAGATTAGGAAAATTTGTGTATTCTTAGTGTTATAGATCATTAGTTCCCTGTGGTTCGACAATCTTAAATACTACATTGATTTGCTCTAAGGACTAAAAATCCTTATCAAATTTGGCGCCGTTGCCGGGGACTAAGTAGATTTATCATTAGGATTTCAGATTTTCTTGAGACTAAGCTTTATTTTCTTATGTTTTGTTTTGTATAGTTACTAACTTTTTATTCTAGTTTTTGTTTTTTGTAGTAATGGCTTCAAGCTACTTTGAGAAGCCACAAGAATAGGAAGACACATTTGAGGATGACATTGAAGATCAGCCATATGTGAAGCCACCACCCTTTGATATGCGCATACTCACACGAGACCAAAGAGTGGAGGTACATCGGCTTAGGGGAATGGAGGAGAACTTGTGGAAGTCAATGAGACAACTTGCACAAATGGTCAGGGTACACCTCATTAGAGATAAAGCAGAGTTTGAAGGAAGAGATGTTACTCAAGATGAGTTTGATGCTGCTTGTGCCCTTAATGAGGTAATGTATTGGGCTCCACCACTCCAGCTGGAAGGTACAGAAATTTCAACTTTAAAACTTCAACTTGAGGAAATTTGCTTGCCTTGTGGTGAGAACATTGACCCTGGTCTTGATTCTCTGGTGCCTGTAAAAGAATGTCTTGATCTGATATGTGAAACTAGAAAATTAGATGACTTGAGAGTAGAAAAGATTGCTAGAGATCATCTTGAAGTTTGTTTTGACAAGAACTATCTTTGTGCTTCAATTGATCTCGAAACTGACTTTTTGATGCTTGATGAACCTAGACCTCTTCTTGAACTAGCTGATTTAGGGGATGGACTTAATGTGGATAAGCTCTTGTTTGAGATAGAAAACCCCCTTGTCAAAAATAGTCATGAGAATGAGAACATTGTGTTTTATTTGATTGATGAAGATAAAGTTGACTACTTTGTTAAAACATCGTTTAAGCCTATAGTTGACTTTGTGTTTTCACCAAATGCATTTGATTCTCATGACCATCTGAACCTCAAAGAGCATTTCATAATGCATGCTACATCTTTAGTAAAGCTCTTTGATGATAAATCTGTCTATTTCCTATGGACAGTAGTGTGCTTCTTTGCACACTTTGATTCTTGTGTTTGCAGGAGAAGGACCAAAGGTGCATTGGCTCAACTTTTTGATACTTATGATTAGCAAGCACACAAAGTCAAGCTAGAGACTTAAAACAAGCGCGCTTGGGAGGCAATCCCATGTCTATCCTTTGTATATATTTCTATTTTTATTTTATCTTGTTTTAGTGTGTTTGAATAAGTTTAGGGACAAGTTTGGGAGAGTTCTAAATCTTTCCAAGAGGTGAGGACAAAATGGCCAAGGTCACAACAAGCTCTCCCTCCTCATCCCCCTTCTTTCATCAAAGCCAACTCCAAGTAAGTGCATTCTACCTTTGTCAATACTTAGTTCATCATGTTTTATTTTTCTTTTCACCTCTCTTTCAAATTTACTCTCACACAAGAGACTGTGTGAAGTAAGTTTGGGGGAGAGTCTACTATCTCATATTGTGTTTTGTTTTGTTTATTTGTCATGCATCTCATGCATTGCATTGTACATACTTATTTGCATAGAAAAACCTAAAAATTTGAAAATTTTCGAAAAAACATCAAAACAAGCATTTAGATTCATTTTTTGTTTCATTTGCATCTTTAGGATTGAGTCTAGAAGCATTTAGTTTGCACCCATATGCATAGGGAGCTGTATTTTAATTTCTTTGCAAAGAGCACATGTCTAGAACTCAACATGATACCATAGCTAAACATATCAAGTAGCTTAAACATCTATTGAAAATCTTGTATGCTTCGAGCCTTGAAAACTCTACTTGAAACTTGTTGTGAGCTTGATATTGACTTGTTCTCTAAACCAACTCCAATCTTATTTGAGTTAATGAACCTAATTTATCTTGCTTATGGGCTTTTGTTGTGCTTGATCATGGTTACCTCACACACACTTGAGTTGGTCTTAATCCTTTCTACCAATCTTTGGCAACTCAAGTGGCCATCTTCACTTTGGATGGTTCACCTCACCCTTACCCTTACCTTTCCTTTAAGCCCTAGTCAATTTGATGAGTGAGGTCTTTTCTGAAAGTTTGAGATGTGCATAATGTTGAGAGTATTGGAAACGACAATGGTTGATCTTCATTACTTTCTAGCTTTGAGATCTCACAATTGTGTAGCTAATAGGATGGGAAGGGAGTATTAAGTGTTTGATCTTGAAAGGTTGAGTGAGAAGTGAGTGAAAAGAGTGAACTCAAAATTCTAAGAAAAGATAAGATATTAGGGATCAAAGAAAAAAAAATATTAGCTCAAAGAATATATAAAAAAAAGAGAAGAGCTAAGGCTAAGAAAAATAGTTAATCCCTAATAGACAAAAGAAACAAAGAGTTCTAAAAGTGAGAGTGTTTTTGAGATCTTTGAGTGAGTGAAAGAGTGTTTGACATTGGGAATCAAGGGTAGTATTTGTTTTGTGTCTAGGAAATGGGTAGAACAATGAGGATCAAATGTTGTATACATGAGTTGTTCTCTTTCTTAGATATATTATGCATAATGTCAAACTACTTGTTCTTGAGAGTAAACCACCATAAAAGAACTTGTAAACCCTCTTACTTCACCATAGCTTCAAGCCTTTCTCTCACCAAGCCAAGTGATTAGGACCAATTGCCCATTTGCAAGAGTGCACTTAAGACAATTGTTTAATGAATGTGAGAGTTGCTGGTAAGAGACTTGTTGATTGATGAGTAAGTGACTTGTGTAGAGATATTAGAGTTAAGATAGGCCTTGAGAAGCTAGAGTATAATAGAAAAGATTGTTCATGCTATTTGCTATGTTTCTTTTAGGATATCATGTTGAAGGCTAGAAAGTGTCTCTTTTAGTCACTAGCTCCCATTGTTAGACATTTCATCATCTTGTTCTTGAAAGTTTACTTGTGGACAAGTAAAGAGCAAGTTTGGGGGAGTTGATATCTCTTGATTTTGATTAGTTTTAGATTCATATTTTAGTTTATTATTATCATTTTAGGTTGCATTTAGGTCTTTATATTGCATTTGCATGCATAATTGCATTTGACAGGGTTTAGATTGCACAATTGGAAGTTTAAGGCGAAAATCAAGGGTTAAACTGCACATATGAAAGTTCTGGGGTCAAAGCGTAATTATCCAGAAGTTTGAGGACCTGTCTTGCAAAAGGGACCAATGCTGAAAAATGGGGTGCTGGCAGTGCAACGCCGCGGACACGCCGCGGCATACGGAGGCCGCGGCGGGAAGAAGAGTGCACCGCGGGCATCTCGCCGCGGGTGAAGGCTGGCCGCGGCCATCATACGACTAGGTCGGGCAGTGCAACGCCGCGGAAAAGGCCGCGGCATACGGAGGGCGCAGCCGTTGATCGACGAAATGGATAGGATTCGCCACGGGTGACGCCGCGGCATACGCAGGCCGCGGCCAAAACGCGATTGGACCAGATTTTAGCCTTCTATATATATATATTTGTACCCCAAAAACCCTAAATCATCTCATTTTTCTCTCAAGAACTTATTTTTCATTGTAAAAGCTTGAATCTTTAGATCATTTTAAGGAAGTACTTCATTCTTATTTGTGTTTCTCTTGCTCATTAAGATGATTAGCCTTGAATCTCACATAGATTTAAGGGTTTTCATAGAGTTTATTGAGTAGACACTTGTGATCTATGGGTTAAGTAGATTAAGGTGATTAGGTGGATATTTAGGATGATTCTTGCTTAATTAATATTGTTCTATGATTTATTAGGTGATCTTAATGCTAGGTTAAGGTTGAAAAATCTAATCTAGATCATAAGTTGTTTCACGCCCGAAAGGTGTTCGATGAAATGCTTGAACCAACCTAATATTGTCTTTTACATGTCTAGCCAATGAGAATTGATGTTAGAAATGTTAAATGGTTAGTAGACTTGTTATTTATGCATGCTTGAATGTGTTAGGCCAACGAGAGTTGATGTTTAATGCATGATTAGCATAGGGATTATTGTCACGAGAGTGAATTAATCTATTTGAACGAGATTTAGACCTATAGACTTGTTGATTGTTTTGTTTGAGCATCCTAGATTGAATCTTAATCACCCGATATCGATGATCTTGCCCATGGATCTATCCTTAACTATTGATTGAAAGTTTGATTCTTGCGCTTGTTTCTTGTTAGGATTTGAGATCACTTTGTTTATAATTATAAGAGTTTAGTTTGTTACAAATCACCCATCTTCCCTTATTTGCTTAGATTATGAAAATTTGTGTATTCTTAGTGTTATAGATCATTAGTTCCCTGTGGTTCGACAATCTTAAATACTACATTGATTTGCTCCGAGGACTAAAAACCCTTATCACACACAATAAAGCAGCTACTTTCAGATGTGGAGCAACAAGATGATCTTCTGAGAGGTATGATTCACCACTTTTAAACTCTTTACAATGTGATATGGTTGCTTGGAGTTGAAGTTTAAAATTAGAACACTTATAGGATTCTGTTTTTTTGGTTATTAGCGTTTGAAGCTGGAACCAGCCTTGAATAAGAAGTGGAGACTGTGGAGTGTGGACCTGTGGTGTGGAGACTATGGAGTGTGGACGACTGGGAGTTGATGTGTTCTTTGTTTAAGGCTTTAAGCTTTGTGTTCATTTCTTTATGTTTCTTGCTTAAGACTTCTTTCCTTTATGTTTCTGGTGTGATTTGGTTCTGTTTAAGACTTGTTTTCTTTATGCTTATGGTGTGATTTGCTTCTGACTTATGTATTTTTATTTTATGGTGTGATTTGCATTTGGTTTATGTTCAATCTCATGTGTTTACTTTGAAATTTCTGTTGATGTTTAATGAGTTTGTTTCAGGTACATTACTGAATAGTGAATACTGATTGATGATGTTAATGTTAATGTTTCAGATAGGATTTAAGTTGCAGGATTACAATTTACAAAGCTTGTTTCTGGTTCCGGTTAGTACCCATTGATGATTTCGGGTAGTAAATAACCGAACCGGTTAGTATCCATTGATGATTTCGAGTAGTAAATAACCGAACCGGTTTAGTACCCAATTTTTTCGGATTGAATATGGTTACATTTATTAAAAAACAGAACCGACCCGGAACCGGTGGGAACCGGTCCGAAACCGAACCGTAATTATGTAAGTAACCATTGGGTACAATTTCTTAATAACCGAACTACCCGGAACCGAATGAAACCGACCCGGAACCGACCCGAATATCCGAAATCCCAGGCCTAACTGTGGAGACTTTGAGATATTTAGGAAGCCACTGGTTTGGATGTTGCCTTCTTCACAGCTTATGCGTATGTTCTGTGCTGATAGGTTAATGTCGACTCTAGCAAATTCCGCAGTGATGTCTTCGGGTTCCACCCTATTTTCAATTGGTCCCAAAATCTATCAGACCTCAGACTAGCCATTCACTGATTATAATATAAGGACATGTTCAATGGAGACTCTTAGGGGACGTTCTTAACCAAAAATAATGGTGGACTCCGTCATTTTCCCTAAGAACCGGTTCTTAAAATTCTTAATTAAAAACTGACTCTTACACTGTTTCGTGGATCCCACTGACACGTGGCGGTCCATAGTTGGTTCGTTTTTAATTTTTTTTTAATCATAAAAGAAAAAAAAGTTAAAACCCAAATAGGGATTATAACATTGAACTTGCTCTAATGTTTAAGCATATGTTTAGTATTTACCGAGTTGGCGGTTAATGATAGTCATGTCTGGGATTCTCTTGTCACTTCTTTCGAGCTTACATCCAGCGTAGGGCTCGTAATCGCTCTCTCTCCACTCACTTTTGTGTATACCTAATACATGTTCTCTCCAATCTTCCTTAGCTCAACTTGGTCATCATTACAGCTAGCTATCGTACTGTAACTTCATTGTTCGGGTTGCCTACATTGAATATATGCCCATTTCCTCTCTATGGGTTTTTCTGAATCCACAACACCCAATATTGTTATTTCAAGGTATAGTAGGAACCTTTTTTGTTAACGGGAAAAAACACAAAGGAACTCACGATCATCAAAAGAACAGCTTCGATAGCATCCTTGATGTAGATGAAAGTTCTTTGTTATTCTCCACCATCCACAAGCTTTAGAGGCTCACGGCGTAGAAGATTCTGGAAGACAGCAATTCATCAGCCTCAAAAGTTTTCATATATATACAAAATAACAAACACGGGTTTGAACTTACATCAGGCGAGGACACGAGGTACATCTTCCCTAGGACCATCAATGCCAGGGATGAAATCCATCCTAGGTCCAATCCAGTTAAAGGGTCTTACAATGGTGAACTCAAGCCCATTCTCAGCACCCTCAGCTGTCAAAAAAAGAAACAAGTTACCACATTATATTCTCATCTTTAAAAAAAAAATGAAGTTTACCGTCAACGAGTCTCTCGATCAGTTTCTTAGCAACAAGCATATGACCACCTTTGCTTCTCTATTGAACCAAATATGCAAGGGGAAATATCTTCCTTAAGAAGACGTAAAAAGAAGGATCTTGTAGAAAGAGCAAGGAGACCATGTTTTCTACATAAAAATTCCTAAAATGAATAATAAAATAAATTAGGCTTCCATGGGTAAGTGATAGACTAATTAGCTAAACTCTTTAACTGATTTCACAAAGAAGTTTAACAAGATCACTGAGTAATTCATAGTTTTAACTTATTTGATTGCCCATGGATAAGAGAACCAAAGTAAAATGGCAGCATCAACAAGTTCCTCAGCACATTCACTCAGTATCTACGTAGTAACCAAGTTTTCTTCATACTAAGATCCCAGACATTCCAAAAATGAATAATAAAATAAAATAGGCGTCCATACGTTTGTGAGAGACTATTTAGCTAAACTCTTAGTCTTGGTTGATTTCACAAACAAGCTTTACAATCCACTGGGTAATTCATAGTTTAATTTCACAGCTTCTACAAGTTACTCAGCCACATTCATTGGTGCTATTGATCTAGCCAAAGGTGCAAACAAGGCCTGACCTGACGCAGAGGACGATCCTGGGAAGATAGCTTCCAACGGTTTTGCCATATACTTCACAGGTAGAAAAGTGAATGAGACGCTTGTTGTTCTCAGAGCAGTACTTAACCTAAACATAAGCCAACACAGAGACCTCAATCAATTTCCAACTAACACAGAATGAGCTACAAGTAATGGAGTGGAAGTAAGAAACACACATACAACATGGAGTGCCATCAATGAAGTTGCTGTAGATAGTATTAAGAGGACGCATCTTGTAATCAGCTGGTGTACAGATCGCTGCAAGACGTATAGTCTGCATAGAAACACAGCAGATCAGAATCATAACTCTACAATCATCAAGCACAAATGCACTACTAACTCTATTTTTTGTTTGCACTTTTTACATAAATGATCCGGTTTTATTTGAGAGAATCTAATATTGATAAGTCTGAGGGATTTTGGCGCAGCGTAAGACGTTGAATTTGTGATCCGTTTAGTCTCAAGAATTCCCGAACACAAACTAAGAACTTGAGTATCGTTGATTCGCAAATACCGATAGCCAAGAGTAAAAAACGAAGTTCTTAGTTGTTAATAAAATTCAATCGTGTTCTTTACAAGAGCTTCGTAACTGCTTATAAAGCCAATCGCTCACCCTAACTCGTAACTTATCTAATAAGATAAGGATTATCTACAACATCAAAGCCTTGTCATAGAAAGAAAATCAAAACAAAACGATAAACACGAAAACAAACTCTTCTCGATTTGGTAAACTAAACCGAGACGCCAACAAACCAAAGATGCGCTGCATCAGGTCTCCCCAGGTAGAAGAAGATTCGCCTCTGAATCTTGAGCATCGTTATCACCCTGGAACTTAGACAAATATTTAACGTTAAACATGTTCGCTCTTGATATGCGGAGGAAGCTCCACACGATACGCATTATTGTTGATACGCTCCAGAACTTTGACTGGACCAATCTTGCGACTACGCAGCTTGTGATACTCGTGGAGAGGAAAACGATCTTTAGTGAAGACAACCCAAACTAAATCACCCGGTTCAAAAAGAAGCTCACGCCGACGAAGATCAGCTTTTGCTTTGTACTTAACTGCCGCATCCTCCAAATTTTGAGCCACTTGTTTATGAACATCCTGAAGAGAAGAAACAAACTCTGCAACTCCACCATGAAAACGCGTGAGGTCGGGCAAAGGAACCAGATCCAAAGGACAGCGAGGGACCATGCCGTAAACAATATGAAAAGGACTAAACCCTGCACTGCGATTTGTGGCGTGATTGTGCGCAAATTCCGCCTGACACAAATGTGACTCCCAAGAACGAAGATTATCACCAACCAAAGACCTTAACATATTACCTAGGGAACAATTCACGACTTCTGTTTTCCCATCAGATTGCGGGTGATATGCCGTACTCATATTCAAACTTGTACTTAACATTTTCCACAACAAACGCCAAAAATGACTTATGAGCCTGGTATCGCGATCCGAAATAATCGAAGCTGGAAGTTCATGAAGGTGATAAACCTCAGCGAAGAACAATTGGGTGACTTTAACTGCATCAGTCGTACGGTGACAAGGAATAAAGTGGACCATTTTCGAAAATCTGTCTACGATGACAAAAATTGAATCATTTCCCTTTTGTGTACGAGGAAGTCCCAATACAAAATCCATACTGAGGTCGGTCCAGGGTTGTGTAGGGATCGGGAGTGGAAGATATAGGCATGCATTCGACGCTTTGCCCTTGGCCAATGGACATGCCCTGCAACGCTCAACATATCTCTCCACATCACGACGAACAATCAGCCAAAAGTACGAGGACAATACCAACTGGGGCGTTATGTCCCTACCTACATGACCCTCACGGTGAAGTTCATCAATAATCCGTAGACGGAGACTACAATCAGGGATACAATGCTGCGTCCCTCGAAATAGAAAACCATCCACCAAAGCGTAATCACTTCGAGAACTAGAACTAACTTCCAACCAAATACTTCCAAAGAAAGGATCAGACTCATAGAGATCAGCAAAATAACTAAAGCCCGTGACAGACGCATGAAGAATAGTAAGTAAGCTATGTCGCCTACTGAGTGCATCCGCCACGCGATTGAGTTTGCCCACTTTATGCTTGATTGTTAACGTGAATTGCTGTAAATATGCAATCCAATTAGCATGACGCGCAGAGACTTTAACTTGGCTGTCAAGATGCTTCAAAGCATCATGGTCCTGAAAAGAATAAAGTCCCTATGTACCAAGTAATGTCGCTAGTGTCGTATAGCCTGAACCACTGCATAGAACTCTACATCATAGGTACTATAGCGACTACGAGCCCCTGACAACTTCTTACTGTAAAAAGCGATAGGCCGAGAATTCTGACTCAAGATTGCACCTATTCCCAACTTAGAAGTGTCACAATGGATTTCGAAAGTGTTGCTGAAATCAGGAAGAATGAGTACAGGCACAGTTGTGAGTTTTTCTTTGATGAGCGAGAACGCTGTCTCAGCCTGCGCAGTCCAGTGAAAAGACGTCCCCTTCATACAATCTGTAATTAGCGACATAATCAAACTGAAATGGGCTACAAAACACCGGTAAAAGGAACCTAACCCATGGAAACTCTGCACTTCTGAAATGGATTTCGGCGTAGGCCACGAGCGAATTGCCTTTACCTTGCTATCGTCCATTGCCAGTCCTCTACTAGAGACAACATATCCTAAAAAAAGAACTTGATCGACGCCCCAAGCACATTTCTGACGCGCCACAAACAAAGCCTCTCATCGCAGGACTTCCAAAACTTGGCTGAGATGATCGATATGTGCTTCCAAAATAACACTAAATACCAAAATATCGTCAAAATAAACGACGACAAATTTTCCAATGAATGGCCGCAAAGCTTGGTTCATAATCCTCATGAATGTGCTAGGAGCATTTGATAATCCAAATGGCATAACAAGCCATTCGAACAGGCCCTCACGCGTCTTAAAAGCTGTTTTCCACTCATCACCAGGACGAATTCGTATTTGATGATAACCAGTCTTAAGATCCAATTTAGAAAAAATTCCAGCGACTCTTATTTGATCCAACAAGTCGTCTAAGCGAGGGACCGGGAAACAGTAGCGAACTGTAATCTTGTTAATAGCTCTACTGTCCACACACATACGCCATGACCCGTCCTTCTTTGGAATCAATAAAGCAAAGACTGCGCATGGACTTAAACTCTCGCGCACATGCCCTTTAGCGAGCAATTCTTCTACCTGTATCCTCAACTCCTCATGCTCGTCTGGGCTCATACGGTAGTGTGGACGATTAGGTAATGTAGCACCTGGGACGAGATCAATTTGATGTTGGATATCTCGTAAAGGAGGTAGTCCCATTGGCAAGTATGCTGGGAAAATATCAGTAAACTCTTCCAACAGCCTCTCAATCGTAGGATGCACTGTTTGAGCCTGTTTTTTTGTTTGGTAAAACTGCTAGTAAAGCAAAAGCAACTTTCTCAGCCTCGAGTTCGTGAGCAAAAGCCGTATAGGAACACAGAAGGACTGTGTTATTAGAACCGGTGCTCTCCATAGGATGAGGAATAGGCGCATGGGTCACTGGAGTCGGTGGTAACTCAGTGTCTTGACTAGGTAATAACACAATGCGACGATTCTCAAAGAAGAAGTTGTACACATTTGTACGCCCATTATGAGAAAAATCACGGTCGTATTGCCATGGTCTTCCTAGTAATATATGACACACATCCATAGGCGCCACATCACAATATATCTTATCCTTGTAGTGGTCACCAATGGAGAACGAAACAAGCACTTGATGTCTGATACGAATATCCGAACCTTCCTTAAGCCAGACCAATTTGTACGGAGCTGGATGGTCAGAACGTCGCAAACCCAATTCGTGACCGCATGTTCTGAAATAACATTTTTGCAGCCCCCTGAATTAATGACAAATCAGCATATTTGTCATTTGATCGTGCATGTCGAGGAAAAAATATTGGTACGCAACCATGGCTGATCATCGTGGCGCATTGGCGCTAAACACACCCGACACATCATAAGGAGGGTACCCTGATCACCCGCAACCTGTTCCTCAACGATGTCCTCAATAAGGTCATCCGTTCCATCACGATCTTCGTCATCCCACTTGACGGTATCCGCTATTAATCCCCGACGTGTTGCATTAGGGCATACCGTCTGTCGATGACCCGACTCACCACAAGTGAAACAACGCAGTGCATTGGGACGAGCAGAATGTCTCACATCATCAGTAGTTCCCGGTGGCTTGCTCGGTACGACACTACGTTGAGTAGTTGCATCAACATGGTCTTTACTCGCTCCTACCATGACGATAGTATCTGTTGTTGCCGCTGTGAGTCTGTTGCGGGAAGCCGTACCCCAAGTTGTAGCTGTCGACTTGAATTGAGATTCAAACGATACTGCACAGCGATGAGCCTCTGACACAGTAAGTGGATTAAATTGAGCCATTGCATTCTGAATATGTGGTCGTAAACCACCAATAAAACGAGACACAAGCTGGAACTCATTGTCCAAAATCTTGTTGCGAGTTAACATCAAGAAAAACTCTTTTGCATAATCGTCAACAGACCTCGAACCTTGGCGTAAGTTCTGAAGACGAGTGTACATGGTTCTGTCGAAGTTATAAGGTAAGAAAGCTTTGCGCATCAGTTTCTCAAGCTTCGCCCACGTATTGATTGGCGCCTTTCCAGCACGAACTCGACTTGCCTTGATTTGTAACCACCAAGAAGCTGCCTTTCCACGAAACTTGGTTGTGACTAGGGAAACTTTACGATCCTCTGGGACTCGCTTGAATTCCAACATCTCCTGAACGGACATGAACCAATCCAAAAGCTCTTCCCCTCTTACACCTCCTTGAAATTCAGGAAGGTCCAGTTTGAAGCCCAACTCCCAGCTTCTATCCTCTCGATCACGTTGAGGTAGCACGATTCTGTTTCGTTGATTATGTTCTTCTTCGACGAAAGGGTTATCTTCCACGTCGGTTGCACCATCATTAGTCACAACATCGATATGCGTCCTATTGCGATCACGCTGATCGTAACGACCCCTACGGTTTTGACGATCATATCTCGGATACACCGAGTCTGCTAAATCATGAATCACATTATTGATAGTATGATTGGTGTTTTCCTGCATCTCCAGTAACGTACGTCGTAACTCCTCCCAATCATTCATAGTTAACTCGGTTGCGTTGTTTGAACGACGAGGTGCCATAGAATGAATCGAATATAGAAGAAAAAAATTCACGGAACGTGCTTGCTCTGATACCAAACTAGCGCAGCGTAAGACGCTGAATTTATGATCCGTTTAGTCTCAAGAATTCCCGAACACAAATTAAGAACTTGAATATCGTTGATTCGTAAAATACCGATAACCAAGAGGAAATACCAAAACCTTATCGTAGAAAGAAAATCAAAACAAAATTATAAACATGAAAACAAACTCTTCTCGATTTGGTAAACTAAGCCGAGACGCCAACAAACCAAAGATGCGCTGCATCAGATTTCTTCGATTATTAATTTTATATAGTTTAAAAAAACATATAATTTGAATTTTTGTTTGATACCATAGTTTTTATAATTCTTAGTCGTTTAGGCCGGTGAGTGAGATTTCTGCTCATTGCAGTCACCTCCGGGGTTCTTCGCACCTGGGATAGTACCAGGACTCTTGTGCCCCGGCAGTGTTTAGGTGTTTTAGTAAGCATTGCAAAAAATATTTTATATTAGAAACAAATGATGATATTTTATTTCGGCCTAAAATTTTGAATTTTCTCAACTTGAATATTTTTAAAGCCTTTGTAACTTAGTTTTATATTTGTTTCTATAATAGAAGTTTCAGGTAAATATATTCTAACTCACTTCTATTTTTTCTTCTGAACTAGAAGTTTCAATTTTTCATTTTATATTTAGAAGAAAAAGAACATTCGTCTAATTTTTATTCTAATATAGAAAATGCTTACATTGATATATAAATTCATCTCTATTATAAAATGATTTAATATAAAATGTAGTAAAATACATTGGAGTTATCTTAAAAGTATCAGCAAAATATTAAAACTTCAATAATTCCAGTTAGCTGTATCAAAAAGATATAAGAAAAATATGACAGTATAAAAGGAGAAATCAACTAAAGGGCTATGGAATCAATAAAAAGAGAAACTTGAGGAAAACCTAACTAAGAAACAAAGAGAGACGTGTTATTGTTTCACGGAGTATACAGTAATAACTTAGGTTCATTCGTCAACAATTTAATAACTTAGTTACAATGGGGTTTCAAGAAAAAAAAACAATGTTTTTAACATTTATTTTATTTATTATTGTGTGCAAAGTTGATATGTCGATGATATAACTAATGAGTAAATCTAGTATGTATATCTACAAATATATACCTAAACATAAAACAATGTAAAACTAATTTTCAGAATATTTTAATATTAATTGTATTCAGTACTAATATCTTCTCTTTTAAAAGTTGGATTTTGGTTCTTGTTTAGAAATAGACATGCATTCTTTTCTTTTTTTGGCTCAATTTCAAATTTTCATTAACCAATTTATGGTAATAAAGATTACAACCTCGTAAAGATTTTAATTTCACATACAATGTCGAGATCTAGTATCACTTAGGAACATTTAGAAGGATCCTACGCTACCCAATCGAAACAACATTATATTTTTCACCACGGCGAGAACAAATTCATTCGAAAACTCATTATAAATTGTCTCTTAAACCACCTAATTCTACCACCAGAAACAATTACAAAACATAACCATAACCTATGAAACTCCTATGATGAGATTCTGATGAAGCACTTAACATCCTGAAACTTAGGATAAAACTATTGAAGCACAAGCCAGTTGCTACAACGTCTTATGGACGCATAATCCCATCAAGGACGACCAAAAGCTATAATCAGCGATTTTGAAACTGTGAAAGTCGGGTTGAGGCAGTGGTTCCATCCACGTCTAATCAAACACTGCAACAAAGAAGAAGTAGCAAAGCTACCGGATGAGACACTGAATCGGTACTGTGAATACCATGCCACTAAACGTGTTTAACAATAAATCTATGATATCTCCCGTTGACCAAGCGGGAAAGCTTGAGACTCGTCATGTTTCGCCTCCAAAAATCGGAGGAACGACTTCTCTTGCAGGTCGTCTTCACACCGATGATGAAGCTCCATTTGAGCGAAGTGAAGTACCTCCTTTCCTTTCTCCTGGGCGAGCTAAGGCGCTGTGTTGAAAATTAAACTTGATTTGGGCTAATTATCTACTAAACATGTTTTAGCCCAAACTTGACCCAAATTCTAGAATGTGTCTAGATTACTCCTCCACCTCCTTATGAGAAATATCTAGATATATTGTTGGAATTATCTAGATAATTAGAATAAAATAATCTAGATATTTAGTAAGAATTCTCTAGATTTAGGAATAAAATATTTGAGATATTTTGTACTTTGGAGGCTATAAATACCTCCACTCTCTTCTCATTTTGAATCATCCAAGTTTTCAAGAATCATCCAAGTAATAAGAAGTTTCCTCTTCATAAAATCTCTTCTCTTCAAACACTTAAACACTTTCTCCATTTCTAATAAGTTTTTCATTCCAACAAAGTGGTATCAGAGCTACAAGATCATTTTGAAGATGGCAAGTAGTGGTGTTCCATTCCAAGTTCCAATGCTCACAAAGAGCAACTATGACAATTGGAGTTTAAGGATGATTGCTATCTTAGGAGCACATGATGTATGGGAGATAGTTGAGAAAGGCTTCATTGAACCAGAGAATGATGGTGGTTTATCTCAAGCTCAAAGAGATGGCTTGAGAGATTCAAGAAAGAGAGACAAGAAGGCTCTCTGTCTAATCTATCAAGGTTTAGATGAAGATATATTTGAGAAGGTTGCTGGAGTAAAGACATCTAAAGAAGCATGGGAGAAGCTTCAAACCTCTTACAAGGGAGCGGAACAAGTTAAGAAGGTACGTCTACAAACTTTACGAGGAGAATTTGAGTCATTACAAATGAAGGAAGGAGAACTCATCTCAGATTACTTCTCAAGAGTCTTGACGGTTACTAATAACCTAAAAAGAAATGGTGAGAAGTTAGATGAGGTGAGAATCATGGAGAAAGTTCTTAGATCGCTCGATTCAAAATTTGAGCACATTGTTACCGTAATTGAAGAAACAAAAGACTTGGAGACAATGACGATGGAGCAACTTCTTGGATCACTACAAGCTTATGAAGAAAAGAGGAAGAAGAAAGAGGATATTGTTGAGCAAGTTCTCAAGATGAGAATTGATCGCAAAGAAGAAAATAGTCGAAATAATCCAAGACGTGGTGGCGGTCATTTCAGAGGACGAGGTCGTGGTGTAAATGGACGAGGTTGGAGACCATATGAAGACAACTTTAACCAAAGAGGAGAGAGCTCATCAAGAGGTCGTGGAAGGGGAAATGCAAAATCAAGGTACGATAAATCAAACGTCAAATGCTATAGATGCGGAAAGTTTGGACACTATGCTTCTGAATGCAAAACTCCAAACAACAATAGAGTTGAAGAGAAGTCCAACTATGTTGAAGAAAGGAGTAAGGAAGAAGATATGCTATTGATGGCTTACAAGAAGGATGAGACAAATGAAGTTAGCAGATGGTACCTTGATAGTGGTGCTAGCAATCACATGTGTGGTAACAAAAGCATGTTTGTGAAGCTTGATGAATCGGTGAAAACCAATGTGGCTTTGGGAGACGAATCGAAGATGGAGGTGAAAGGCAAAGGTGATATTCTCATCCGCTTGAAGAATGGAGATCATCAATTCATTTCCAATGTTTATTACATTCCAAGCATGAAGACCAACATCTTGAGCCTAGGACAACTCTTGGAGAAAGGTTATGATATTCGACTAAAGGATAATAACCTTACTTTAAGAGATATTGCAAATAACTTCATCACAAAAGTACCAATGTCAAGCAATAGAATGTTTGTCCTAAACATTCAAAATGACATTGCACGATGTCTCAAGATGTGCTACAAGGAGGAGTCATGGCTTTGGCATCTTCGGTTTGGGCATCTAAACTTTGGAGGCTTGGAGCTACTTTCTAAGAAACAAATGGTGAGAGGATTACCTTGCATCAACCATCCAAATCAAGTGTGTGAAGGGTGTTTACTTGCAAAGCAATTCAAAATGAGTTTTCCAAAGGAGTCGGAGACAAGAGCAAGAAAGCCATTAGAGCTCATACATACAGATGTATGTGGCCCAATCAAACCAAGCTCACTTGGTAAGAGTAACTACTTCCTTCTCTTTATTGATGATTTTTCAAGAAAAACATGGGTTTACTTTTTGAAAGAAAAATCAGAAGTGTTTGAAAATTTCAAAAAGTTTAAAACCCAAGTTGAGAAGGAAAGTGGTCTTGTGATTAAGACCATGAGATCCGATCGGGGAGGAGAATTTATGTCCAAGGAATTTCTGAAGTATTGTGAAGATAATGGTATTCGAAGACAATTGACGGTGCCAAGAACACCTCAACAAAATGGAGTAGCGGAAAGAAAGAATAGGACTATTCTTGAGATGGCAAGAAGCATGCTCAAGAGTAAGAATCTACCAAAGGAGTTATGGGCAGAAGCAGTCGCGTGTGCGGTGTACATATCAAACCGATCTCCAACGAAGAGCGTTTCTGGAAAGACACCACAAGAAGCTTGGAGTGGAAGGAAGCCTGGTGTCTCACACCTAAGAGTCTTTGGAAGCCTTGCTCACGCTCACGTTCCAACGAGAAGCGGAGCAAACTAGACGACAAAAGTGAGAAGTACATTTTCATTGGGTATGATGCTAACTCCAAAGGCTACAAACTCTACAATCCTGAAACAAAGAAGACAATTATAAGTCGGAATGTCATCTTTGATGAAGAAGGAGAATGGGATTGGAGATCAAATAATGAAGACTATAACTTCTTTCCATCTTTTGAAGAAGAGAACTTGGAGCAAATAAGAGAAGAACCAGCTACACCACCAACTTCACCAACACCAAGTTCTCAAGGGGATGAAAGCTCAAGTGAAAGGACTCCACGTTTTAGAAGTCTACAAGACATTTATGAGGTAACCGAAAATCAAGACAATCTCACTTTATTTTGCCTTTTTGCGGATTGCGAGCCTATGAACTTTGAAGAAGCTCAAGAAAAGAAGTCATGGAAAAGTGCAATGGATGAAGAAATCAAGTCAATCCAAAAGAATGATACATGGGAATTGGCTTCACTTCCTAATGGGCATAAGGCAATAGGTGTGAAGTGGGTGTACAAGGCAAAGAAGAACTCTAAAGGAGAAGTTGAAAGATACAAGGCGAGACTGGTGGCAAAAGGGTATAGTCAAAGAGCCGGAATCGACTATGATGAGGTATTTGCTCCAGTTGCTCGTTTAGAAACAGTTAGGCTAATCATTTCATTGGCAGCCCAAATGAGATGGAAGATACATCAAATGGATGTCAAATCTGCCTTCTTAAATGGAGATCTTGAGGAAGAAGTCTACATTGAGCAACCACAAGGCTACATAGTCAAAGGTGAAGAAGACAAAGTCTTGAGGCTGAACAAGGCACTTTATGGATTAAAGCAAGCACCAAGAGCATGGAACACTCGGATTGATAAGTACTTCAAGGAGAAAGACTTCATCAAGTGTCCATATGAGCATGCACTTTATATCAAAACCCAAAACAACGATATATTGATTGCATGCTTGTATGTGGATGACTTGATATTCACTGGCACCAATCCGATTATGTTTGAAGATTTCAAGATGGAGATGACAAAGGAGTTCGAGAAGACTGATATTGGATTAATGTCATACTACCTTGGCATTGAAGTAAAGCAAGAAGAAAATGGAATCTTCATCACTCAAGAAGGATATGCTAAAGAAGTGCTTAAGAAGTTCAAGATGGAAGACTCAAATCCAGTTTGCACACCAATGGAATGTGGAGTCAAGTTATCAAAGGAAGAAGAAGGAGAGAGTGTTGATCCAACACTCTTTAAGAGCTTAGTTGGAAGTCTACGTTATCTAACTTGCACAAGGCCCGACATCCTACACGCAGTTGGAGTTGTGAGTCGATATATGGAGCATCCAACAACAACTCATTTCAAGGCAGCTAAGAGGATCTTACGCTATATCAAAGGTACAATCAACTTTGGCTTGTATTACTCTATCTCTGACGATTACAAGCTTTTTGGATATAGCGATAGTGACTGGGGTGGAGACGTTGATGACCGGAAAAGTACAAGTGGCTTCGTATTTTTCATTGGAGAAACCGCTTTCACATGGATGTCAAAGAAGCAACCAATTGCTTCCCTCTCTACTTGTGAAGCGGAGTACGTAGCGGCTACTTCATGTGTTTGCCATGCTATTTGGTTACGAAACTTGCTAAAGGAGTTGAGCCTACCACAAGAGGAGCCAACGAAGATCTTTGTTGATAACAAGTCGGCAATAGCATTGGCGAAGAATCCAGTCTTCCATGATCGGAGTAAGCACATTGATACTCGTTATCACTACATTCGAGAATGTGTTGCCAAGATGGATGTGCAATTGGAGTATGTGAAGACAAATGATCAAGTAGCTGATATCTTCACCAAACCACTCAAGCGTGAAGACTTTATCAAGATGAGGAGTTTACTCGGAGTAACAAATCAAGTTTAAGAGGGGGTGTTGAAAATTAAACTTGATTTGGGCTAATTATCTACTAAACATGTTTTAGCCCAAACTTGACCCAAATTCTAGAATGTGTCTAGATTACTCCTCCACCTCCTTATGAGAAATATCTAGATATATTGTTGGAATTATCTAGATAATTAGAATAAAATAATCTAGATATTTAGTAAGAATTCTCTAGATTTAGGAATAAAATATTTGAGATATTTTGTACTTTGGAGGCTATAAATACCTCCACTCTCTTCTCATTTTGAATCATCCAAGTTTTCAAGAATCATCCAAGTAATAAGAAGTTTCCTCTTCATAAAATCTCTTCTCTTCAAACACTTAAACACTTTCTCCATTTCTAATAAGTTTTTCATTCCAACACGCTGAACCACCCACACACGAGGCTGGCTCTACACACCACGCGCCCCTCCACTTCCAGATATGAGAATCAAGCCGCCTCCAAGACTGGCTTCCAGATCTGTACCTATAGAGACACCAAACGCTACCACTGCCACCGCCTCGGAATGAGAACTGACAAGACCATGGAGAAAAAGCTTGTTGAGTTTCGACACCTAAACCCTAAAAGCCGACTCGTCTTGAGACCACCGCTTCACACGACTCGCCTCTGCTCCAGATTCGCTCTTGGCCTAACCAACTTCTACTCTGCCGCGGACAGAATACCACTGGGGGACCTCCGTTGAACTCCAGAGACATCACTCATATTGCCGGGAAGACATGAATCGTCGAGGGGGTAAGGAGAAAACGAGATTGAAGGATAAAAAAGCCTTCAATGCCGACAAGGACACCGGTCGTCGGGAAAGATGATAAATTGTCGTCGCTTTAGGATTTTCTTTGAAAGGGGGAGAGGGAGTCACACCAAGCCCTACTGTTTTTATCTACTGCAGTTATGCAGTTTCAATAGACATGTATTCAAAAAGTTTGATTAGAAGAAAAATGTTTTTTGAAAAAAAACAAATCAAAAGCTATAAACAATCATCCTCCAAATAAATTAATTTTAGTCTATTTTCTTTATTGCTCAACACCTCATTGCACTTAATCAGTGGTTGAATAATATTTTTTTTCAATACCTCATTGCATATGGTTTAACAAGTAAACGAAGTCGGTCATTGTAGTCTTTGTCCCATTTTTAACTTTTTCTCATATTAAAGTGGCTCAGTATGCAAATAAATTAAATTCACAAATATCTTTATCCTTGTTCAAATCCTAAAGCATAAAAAAGTAGGGCTGGGCACAAGCCGAGTACTCGGTATTTTTGTTATACTTAGTACTCGGCTTGGTTTGTACGAGTATTCAAATTTTGGACTTGTACTTAGTTTGTTAAAAACAAGTACTTGCAGTTTCAAGTACTTGCGAAAAATTGGCCGACTTGCAAGATACTTGTCTTGTTTTATTACTTGTTACTTGTAAATTATTTATAAATACTTAATAATTATTGGTAAATTATTTGATAATTAATTAAAATTTAAAACTAAATAAAGGTATTGTATATAATAATATATCATTATTTTTCATGTATTTTAGTTATTCGTGAATATGAATATATTAAAAAGGAAAAAAAGTTCTAAGATACTATATAAATATATCACTTATGTTTGATTTATTTATAAAAATTGAAATATAAACAAGCTATTTTACTATGATTTAAGAAAATGAATCTTTGTTCGTAACAAAAATGAGTAATCGCCAAATAATTTATTTTATTTTATTATTTTATATTTGTATAAATTTAATTAGACTAATTGATACACGACTTGTTAAGAGTAAATATTTGACTTTAAAAATTATGTACTAATCAAATAAAAAATATGAATCACGTAACGAGTAATTGTGGCAAATCATAGATTGTATAAATTTTAATTAACTAATGAAATAGATACTACATATTTAACAAACCAAATAGTATATAACAAATAACCGAACAAGTAAAGGATAACAAGTAACAAACCAAGTAACGAGCCAAGTAGTTAAAAATAAAAATGAACTTGATACTTGACTTGTACTTGCGAGTAATAAAATTTGTTTACTTGTTACTCGACTTGATTGTAACAAGTACTTGTTTTTTCAAACCGAACCAAGTCAAGTAGCGAGTACAAGCCGAGTATCAAGCATTTGTGCCCAGCCCTATAAAAAAGTGAACGATCGTACAAAAAAAGAAGATAAAGAACTAAGAAAAAATATTATTCCTAAATCTTTGTCATTATTCAAATAAGATGGCGCAAGCTGATAATGATGGTCTTGCATTTAAAAATGGTAATCATGAATATTGTCAGATATCATATCAATAACTATCACATTAGCTCAGATGATCTTTACTAGTATTAATTTTAACTATACGAAAAATAATAATAACAAAATGCCAGACGATTCAACTCCTCCAGCTGAAACAATCCTGATAAACTTGTAATTTAAATTAAAACATTGAATAAGCTGACATTCATTAATTTTCGAGCAAAAAAGGCATCCCTTCTTTTTTTGGGTACAGAAGTATCAAATTTTGGAAAGAGTAGACCGTTTTACGAAATAATTATAGGGATCGAATCGCAATTATTAGAATAGTTAGTAAAAAGTAACCATGGTATAGTTACGTAAGTAGGACCCACAGGATGGCGCAGAGGAAATTACGAGGAACGTGGAGCCAAAGCGAGAAGGGCATAATAGTCATTTCGCATTAGTTTTTACTAAAATTGACCCTCAACCGTCTCTTCACTCCTTAAAAATAGCCTCTCCCTCACTCCCCTCTTCGTACACTCTCTTTTGCCCTTTTTCGAATTTTCGTTTTCTTCTCTCCTAAGCTTTCATTTCGAAATGTCGACTCGTGGTGGTTACGGTGGCGCTGGTCGCGGCGGCGGAGGTGGCCGTCGATCTGACCAGAGGCAAGATCAGTCCCGTGGTCCCGTTTCGTGGCCGGCACTGCAAACCTCCACCGGCGCTCGTGGCGGGAGAGGCCGCGGTAACGCTGGACGAGGAAACGCTCCCGTTGTTTCCGGAGATCGGAGGCCGAGTTCGTCTTCTCCGCCGGATGCTGTTTCCGGCGTCATCGGAGCCGTGGACGTTGCTTCGTCGTCTTCGGCGGCGTCCGTACGTGAGAAACCTAAGGCATCTGGGTCTGATTCCGGTTCGTCTCTTGGTCAAGAGTTAGCGGAGAAAGTTCAGATCAGCCCGGAGATGACGACAACGACGACTCAGAAGGTTCCTCCGTCGTCGTCGAAGGCGGTGAAGTTTCCGGTCAGGCCAGGGTTTGGTCAAATAGGGAAGAAAGTAACGATTCGTGCGAATCACTTCCTCGTTCAAGTTGCAGATAGAGATCTCTATCACTACGATGTAAGCCTCCTTCGAGTTTCTGCTTTATTATATGACGAATCATCTGTTCGACGAGTCTGCTTTATTGATTCGCATTACGGACTTGTTTTGTCGGTTAGTGTTGTTGTTGTTGATATTTGTTTTATCTATTTGTTCACAGGTTTCTATCACTCCTGAGATTGTATCGAAGAAGGTGAACAGGGAAGTGATGACAACTTTGGTGCGAACATACGGAGAATCACACATGGCGAAGAAGATTCCTGCATATGATGGCAGGAAGAGTCTCTACACTGCTGGGCCTCTGCCTTTTGAGTCTAAAGAGTTTGTTGTGGATCTGAATGACAAAAAAGCTGCTGCAACATCTAAGTAAATACATATTGATTGATTTGGTGATTGGTTTATAGTTTGTTTACAGTGTTGGCTCTTTGAATCTTCTATTTTGGCAGGAGGGACAGGAAGTTCAAAATTGCTGTAAAGCTGGCGTCAAGGCCTGATCTTTTCCAGTTGCAGGAGTTTCTCCGTCGGAAACAGAGAGAGGCTCCGTACGAGACTATCCAAGTTTTGGATGTTGTTCTCAGGGATCTGCCATCCCAAAAGTACGTAAAGACTGGAAATTTAGGCTGTAACTGGTACACTTAATGGAATACAAATAAATGGAATGATATGAATGGAATACAGCAAAAAAATGGAATAGATTCTATTCCAATCATTCATAAAAAAAAATTGTAGAGGAATGTTTAAAAATGTTTTTCTTTGTAATTTTTTGGAATGTTTGTGGAATTGATGGAATGGGTATTCCATTCCATTCATATCAAATGGTGAACAAAATTTTGGAATTAATGGAATAAGTCATTCCACATCATTCCATTCCAAAAATCAACAATCCAGTTGCAGCCTTACTCTATTGGAATGAATAACGACTTAACGTTGAATGTATTGTTTTGTGTTCAGGTATGTTGCTGTTGGGAGGTCTTTCTTCGACCCCATCTTGGGAAGCAGGGGTGAGCTTGCTGATGGTGTTGAGTACTGGAGCGGGTATTTCCAAAGTCTCAGACTCACTCAGATGGGACTGTCTCTTAACATTGGTAAGAACTTATTAGATGTTTTCCTGAGTTGTTGCGGTTGGTTTGGTGATTGAGATTTGAATTGTTCCTGTGTTCATTTCTTATGATGCAGATGTGTCTGCTCGATCTTTCTATGAACCAATCCTTGTTACTGAGTTCATCAGCAAGTACCTGAACCTGAGGGATTTTAATAGACCACTGAGGGACTCAGATCGTGTCAAGGTATCTTATCTTATAGAAGATAGTGCAATTGTTCATACGGTTTTTTATCTTGTATATTATGTGGTGGTGTCTAGGTGAAGAAAGCATTGAGGAACTTAAAGGTTCAATTGGGACAATTTAACTTCACTAGAAGTTCCAAAATCAGTGGGATTTCCAGCTGTCCAATTAGCGAGATTAGGTGAAGTTGCTTGTTTCAAAAAACCTAAAATAATTGCAGACTTGTTGGTTGGACTTTGTTTTGTATCTGTGATTTCCTTGTTGCTGATATTACTTTTTCTTCATTTCAGGTTCACTTTAGAGGACAATACCCAAAAAACTGTTGTGCAGTATTTTGCTGAGAAATATAATTATAGGGTGAAATACCCGTATCTACCTGCTATCCAATCAGGGAGTGACTCAAAGCCTGTTTACTTCCCAATGGAAGTATGATTCGGTTCCTAACATTTCATTTAGCCTTCAACTTTATCATTTTTTTTAAATCACTTTGGTTATTGCAGCTATGCCGAATAGCTGAAGGCCAGCGATACACCAAAAAGCTCAACGAGAGGCAGGTAACTGCGATGCTGAGAGCTACCTGCCAACGACCTGAAATGAGAGAGAGAGCCATAAAAGGGGTATGATTAATCCTCTTAGAATCACATTTACAATAGTTGTGTTTAATTTTGAGTTCTCTTTTAACAGACTTAAGTTTATTGTTTATATTGTTAGATGGTCAAGAATAATAAATATAACGAGATTGATCTGGTGAGCAAGGAGTTTGGAATGTCAGTGACTGATCAGCTAGCCTCAGTTGAGGCTCGGGTTCTACCTCCACCATTGGTGATTTTTCAGACTCCATTTTTAATTGTTTTTCCTTATTGCTATACATTTTCTCATTCTAATATTGGTCAGTGGTCACAATGAGATTCTTTTTTCTGTCAACAGTTGAAATACCATGAAAGTGGCAGAGAAAAAATGGTGAATCCAAGGCTAGGACAGTGGAACATGATTGATAAGGTAAGACTGTAATTGACTATCAAATGATTCCTTTTTTTACTCTCCGTAGGTACTTTAAAGGTATTAAGAATTAGAAGAGTGCTTGTATTTTTCTAGGTCTGGTAAACCTTTTGCTTAACTATTTTGGCTTTAAATATAAAAGAAAAAGTTGGTGGTTGAGAACTGAGCCTAATGCTTCTATTGATTTTACGTGTGATGTCAAAATTGTCAGCCTCTTATGTCGTTTTGGTTGTTTGTATATTTTGTGTTAGAAAATGATTAATGGAGCAAGGGTTGCATCTTGGACTTGCGTGAACTTTTCTACTCGGATTGACCGGAATTTACCGCAAGAGTTCTGCAATCAACTGTTTAGCATGTGCGTCAGCAAAGGAATGGTATAACTTGTTTCTTGCTTAGATACTATATTTGTTTTCATACCAGAATGATTGCTGACTGTTTTTTCATATATACTTCCAGCAAGTCAATCCACAACCTGTTATTCCGCTCATCTCTTGTCCGCCTCAAAGAATTGAGGAAGCACTTCGTGATATCTACGAAAGGGCACGTAGTCTTCAAATTCTTATTATAATATTGCCTGATGTCACTGGTTCTTATGGTAAGTTTGTGAATTTGGTGGTTTTATCATATCATGTGATGTAAATTATGCCAACAATCATGGATATATTTTTGTTTTGGCTGCAGGAAAGATCAAAAGGGTATGTGAAACTGAGCTAGGGATTGTCTCCCAGTGCTGTCAACCAAATCAAGCTCGTAAACTCAACAAGCAGTACATGGAAAATGTCGCATTGAAGATCAATGTCAAGGTCTTGTGATCTATTTTTCATTTTGTCTTACTGTTCCACTTGTTTATATTTATGATTCTGTAAATTTAAGAGTTATTACTGTTACAGACTGGGGGACGGAACACAGTTCTTGATGATGCTATTAGAAGAAGAATCCCCCTGATTAGTGATCGCCCGACCATAATCTTTGGTGCTGACGTGACTCACCCTCAACCTGGAGAGGACTCGAGTCCTTCTATTGCTGCGGTCTTACATCTTCACTGCTTTTACTTTTCTCCCTCTATCTTGCTGATTTAGCTTAAATTTATCTCTTTATTTTGTTAACCACAGGTTGTGGCATCGATGGACTGGCCTGAGATAACCAAGTATCGTGGACTGGTGTCTGCTCAGACTCATAGGGAAGAAATCATCGAGGACCTGTATAAGCTGGTGCAGGATCCTCAGCGAGGGCTAGTCCACTCTGGCATGATAAGGTAAGAACAGAAGCTCTATTCTCTTTTTCTTGTTTGCTTCAGTTTTCCAGATACACAAAAACAAAACAAAAAGGAACATTGTGTTTCTCAATGCAGGGAACATCTCATTGCATTCAGGAGGGCGACAAATGAAAAAGCTCAGAGGATCATATTCTATCGGTAAGTCTGCATTGATGGGTTTTGGATGTTAATAATCATGTTTGTGCTGATCGTTTTATCTTATGCAGCGATGGTGTAAGTGAAGGACAGTTTAGCCAGGTGCTGCTGCATGAGATGACTGCTATACGGAAGGCCTGTGCCTCTCTCGAAGAGGGTTATCTTCCGCGTGTAACGTTTGTGGTCGTCCAGAAACGACACCACACACGTTTGTTTCCTGATCAACACGGGAACCGTGACACTACTGATAGGAGTGGCAACATTCAGCCAGGTTTCCCACCATAGTCTGCTCGTTATCAGCTTTTATTAGGTTTGATCATGTCAACATATACAAATTTGAAACATTTTTGTTCATCTTCTTCTTATAGGTACCGTCGTCGATACCAAAATCTGTCATCCGACAGAATTTGACTTTTATTTGAACAGCCACGCTGGTATTCAGGTAATCCAGAATTTCCCTTTCTAAATATCTTAGCCAAGTCTAATTCATCATCAGAAGCTATAAGTTGCTTTTGTTTTGTTTTAGGGAACAAGCAGGCCTGCACATTACCATGTGCTTGTGGACGAGAACGGTTTCACTGCCGATGCTTTACAAGTGCTCACCAACAACCTTTGCTACACGTAAGGAATAACAACATGCATTTTCCTTTTTGACATGTTAGTAATACAGAAATTGTCTAACCAAAGAAAGCATTGGTCTTAAACCCGCAGGTTCGCGAGGTGCACGAGATCTGTCTCAATTGTGCCACCGGCTTACTATGCACACTTGGCTGCATTCAGGGCTCGTTACTACATGGAAAGTGAGAACTCTGATGGAGGTTCGAGCAGGAGCAGGAACACAACCGCAAGCACGAGTGCTGTTGTTTCACGTCTTCCAGCAATCAAAGATAACGTCAAGGACGTTATGTTCTACTGCTAGTCAAACACACTTTCTTGGCTACTACTAACCAACCGAAAGGAATAAATATATAAAACTCTCTCTACCTTTCGGTTTTGGTTTTGGTTTTTCATAACTTAATCTTTTGGGGTTTGGCTATGAATATTTTGAACGATGCGGCTCTTAGGACCTTTAATGTGTTTTGGTTTTACCACGATGAGTCTGTCGTTGTGGAAAAAAGGAAAAGGGTTTAACTATGGTTGCTCTGACTCAGAAGGTGCATATGTTCCTTTCTGCTTAGTTTTCTACGAACTCTGGGTTGTATGTTAATCCGTAATATCAGTTTATAATCACTGAATCATCTTTTATATTTGACTATGCATTGTTTTTTCCCCTTCTCTAAAGCTCTTTACTTTTTGGTTATCTAATTCCGAGTAAAACAGGGTCTGATGATCTCCAGATTTCATTGATTAGATTCAGGATCGGTTAATTGGTTTGGTGGTTCCTTTGTCTTGATCATTCTGTTGATGTACAATTTTTGAAACGTAGCCGGTGCGAGTATGATCTCAAGACGTGTAAAAGATTACCAAATGAGTCACAACATGTCTAATTATGTTAAGTAATCCTCTGATCTTATACTCAAGTAACTGACTTTAAAAGTTTATCTTCTTAAATTACACAGGAAGTTGATCAACTTTTTATCCTTCGATTTACATGCAAGCAAGATTTTTATCCTCCGCTAGTTTATTCTTTTTCTTGGCGAAGGAAAATTGTGACAAGCAATGTACTATGTCAACATAATTAAGAATTTACTAGGTGGCCGGTCCGCACCCTGTGCGGACATGAACAGATTCAGTTATGGGCTTAATAGTGGTTGTGTTTTGGCAAACACAAATTTTATATCATAAATCACTGTGTTTGGGGTAAAGCAATGATACATGCAAATGTTGGTACTCTATATTTTACATAGACGTGATGGAACAAAGTATCTTCAGTATCAGAGTGCAACATATTGTGTGTATGTATAATTACAATATCATTAAAAATCCTAATATGTGTGTTTAAGATGTAATTTTATTACTCATCACTACCCATCTGAGAAATCGAAAAGATAAATAATTGTAACAGTTTCTATATTTTTCTTAATTTATTGGAAAAAGTAAAGGTACAATTAAGTACCCTTGGCTACGAAATATTCTGAAAAACTTGTTTGTAGACAACATTCAAAGTTTTCGTCTTCGGCTTCCTTTGTTTACCCGTTATTAGGATTTTTAATCCCGATCTCGATTTAACTTTTGAAAGTGCGACGTAGAGCTGACAATGAGAGAACTCCGGCTTAGGCAGAAACAAACCAACGCTTTCTAGTATTTGACCTTGACTTTTATTGATGGTCATCGCGAAAGCCAATGTAATGGGAAACTGTTTTCGACGTATTCTGAAACGAAACTTTGTGTCAGGTGGTGTGACAAACATTCTAAGAATTCAGACCTTGTCTCTAGAAATATCCAGATTTATCATCGTAGTAGTGTGACAAACTCCAGATTTATCATCGTAGTCACCCTCCACTGATATGAGATATTCTGCAGGATCACTTAGAGTGAACTGAAAAAAGAGAAGGATAATAATTTGTTAACTATATCTTATCTATAGCCGTAAATTATTAAGAAGTGAATCAGTGACCTCTTGGACATCAGATAGGGTCTTGCTCCCATGGTCATCACCGAAGACTACACGACCGTTTTGGGCATACATAAACTTGACAAACCCTATAGCATTTTCGGTTAGTCCAATGTATATCTTTTCAATACGGTTGAAAGAGTTACAGTCGTCCCAATAATCTCCTCTATAGCCACCCTGTGAGGACATACTTACAACAAAAAAGAATCACAATTATTAAAATCTAAGCAAGTTAAATGCGGACATACTTACAACAAAAAGACTAACTACGGCGAGAAACCCTAAAAATCATGATATGATTTATTCCTTCGACACTGACCTCTATATATATGAAGTGAATCATATAAGTTTGTAACGACGCCAAGGAACTATTCATAAAATAAATTATGGAACCGTTTAAGTAAAGACAGTTAATTTTTTTGAAAGAAAATTAAATGCATATGATATGATTCTAATTTGCGCAAGTAATCAATATGATTTACCGTATTAATTAATATTCTTGCGCAAATAATCAATATGATTTACCGTATTTTTAGTAAGGGATAGTAGTAAATACGTGTATTAATTAATATTCTTGCGCAAGTAATATTAATTACTTTCCTACTCCTTCAATCTGTCTTATTTATTTAGTAAGTATTCAATGCATTGAACATATAAATATTCTTGCGCAAGTAATATTAATTATTTTCCTACTCCTTCAATCGATATTATTTTTTTAGTAATTATTCAATGCATTAAACATATAAATATTCGAAATACAGTTTGATAGAATTAATAATATTATTTCAATTTAAACAAAGAATCATCAATTCGAATTAATAATATTATTTCAATTTAGTTAAATAATTAAAAATAAAGATTATGATAGAATTCTAAATATTTTAGTTGATCTAATCTTTAATATGATAAAAAAATTCAAACTTATTATTTACGAATTTGACATAGATACTATATATCTCACAATTCATATATTGTACTTTCTCTTTTTGTTTTCTATTTTCTTTATAATTATGAGTGCATGTTATTTTTTCTTTATAAATCAATTTTGAGTTCTCTTTGGATTTTGATCAAAACAATGATCAAAATTATTATAAATTTTAAATATATATAAAATTTACTTAACGTAAATAATATAAAATTTACTTAATGTAAATAATATAAAATTTACTTAACGTAAATAATATAAAATTTACTTAACGTACAAGACGCTGCGCACCTGTACAAACAACTCATCAAGTTAGAAAACTATAATACAAACACATCAAGATGAATAATGAAATAAAGAAACAAACAAACCTTGTTCTACAAGGACGTCATCTACAACTTTGGCAACCTGCAACACATATTTACAAAACAATTCGAATATTAGCCAAGGAAACTGGAGTAAGCGTGAAACAAAAAATAATAATTCCATTTTAAAAACCTTATTAAAATGTTCATATTGTTTGTTTCCTAATCCAAACACTCCATACTTCAAGTTCTTAAGTCATTCTCCTCTGTCATTCCCCTGTAACACACACGTCTAAAACTTCAGAAACAAGTAAACAGAACTAAACAAGCCACGCAAAGAAAAAAAAAAGACTCACCTTTGTTATGATTTAATCCTTCGACATTGACCTCTATATATATGAAGTGAATCATATAAGTTTGTAACGACGCCAAGCAAATATTCATAAAATAAATTATGGAACCGTTTAAGTAAAGATAGTTAATTTTTTAGGAGAAAATTAAATGCATATGATATGATTTTAACTTGCGCAAGTAATCAATATGATTTACCGTATTTTTAGTAAGGGATAATAGTAAATTATGTATTAATTAATATTCTTGCGCAAGTAATCAATATGATTTACCGTATTTTTAGTAAATGATAGTAGTAAATACATGTATTAATTAATATTCTTGCGCAAGTAATATTAATTACTTTCCTACTCCTTTAATCTGTTTTATTTATTTAGTAAGTATTCAATGCATTAAACATATAATATTCTTGCGCAAGTAATATTAATTACTTTCCTACTCCTTCAATCAGTCTTATTTTTTTAGTAAGTATTCAATGCATTAAACATATAAATATTCTTGCGCAAGTAATATTAATTACTTTCCTACTCCTTCAATCTGTCTTATTTTTTTAGTAAGTATTCAATGCATTAAACAAAATAAGGTTAGTATTTATAGGACTTGCCTTTTTTGTTATGTCGATGAGAAAAATAAATCAAAAATGAATTTCCGAAAAATCAACCAATAGAATTGCGTTATTTCGGCTGAGAAGGGCTCTGTGAGCGCCACGTGTCAAATGTACTTCTCATTTAATAGTAAGGAGGATGTCTTTACATCGATAAATCACCCAATATAAACAAATATTAGATACACCAAACGTTCAAATTAATTTCTATTAATAATCTTTGTGACACCAGACGTTCAAGTTAAATTTTACTGATAAACATCTAATATATTAAAACAGAGTCCTATTTAAAAATTACCTTGGCATGTTTTTTTTTGGACTTATTGAAAAATGTTGTGACTTATCTATTAACTAACATCTATATTATTAAAATCTATATTATTAAAAATCAAGTACAAAATTGGAATGTTTGGAAACATAGATAGTAGACTAAAGGAAGAATGTTTGGAAACAAGGATAGCAAATTAAATATTTTCTTCTATTTACACATTTAGTCATCCCATTTCTTTCTTATTTACAGATTCTTCCAATATCACTTAAAATAATATATTTAAATTAAATAATTTCAATGGGTTGTTATTTCTTTGTCATAAAAAAAACAATCTCGAAATATATAGTGTATGTTATATAAAACTATCTATAAATATAGTATTAATTTATTTATTTTAGTAAAATATAAGAAAATCTAACAAAATTTTACTTAAAAATTTAAATATTTTTATAAAATTATACATTAATAAATTTCGTGATTAGTAATATAATAATATTATAAATTAATTTAACTAAGTTTTTATTATAAAACAGGAAAATAAAATTTTACAATATTTTTTTAATAAATTCTATAAATATATTCTCTATTATATAAAAATAACAGTGTTACATTAGTTAAATATGGTAAAATTATATTAAATAGATAAACTAACAAATTTTAAAATTTTATCTACGATTAACAAATAGTAATTAGACCATTTCAAAAATTAGTTAATATGACATATTTAATTATTTACATTAATAATAAACCAACTACATATTTGAATTTTATTTTTTTAATTATAACAAAATCTGTTGAGAAAGAATCTAACAAAATCTTACTTAAGAATTTAAATATTTTTATAAAATAATACATTAATAAATTTCTTAATTAGTTATATAATATTATTATAAATCAATGTTAACTAAAATTTTTTTATAAACAAGAACATAAAAATTCTACTATTTTTAATAAATTCTATAAATAAACTCTTGATTATATGAAAATAGAAGTGTTACATGAATTAAATATGATAAAATTATATTAAATAGGTAAATTAACAAATTTTAAATTCTAAAATTTTTCATATAAATAAATTATCATTAATCATTAAAATAGGCTAAAATTCATAAACTGTATATTAGCTTTATACAAAATAAATATTAGATATTAGATATAATAGATTTTTTGAACAATCACAATTTTGATAATCATCAATTAGGAATCAAATAAAATAGTCTATTTTTGAACCTATAAGATTTTGAATTTAAATATATTAGATATTAGATATAATAGATTTTTTAAACAATCACGATTTTGATAATGAATCAGTTAGGAACCAAATTTTTTTCCAGAATATTCATCAACTCATTATACCATATTTATAATTCGATAACAGAATTTTTAATCCTTCTAAAACATGTGCAACACCCACCAAATATTCTAGGTATATAAATTTGGTACATTAATAATAAACCAACTAGAATTTTTATTTTTTTAATTATAACAAAATTTGTTGAGAAAGAATCTAACAAAATTTTACTTAAAATTTTAATATTTTTATAAAATTATATATTAATAAATTCCGTGATTAGTAATATAATATTATTATAAATCAATTTAACTAAGTTTTTATTATAAAATAGGAAAATAAAATTCTACACTATTTTTTCATAAATTCTATAAATATATTCTCTATTATATAAAAATAGCAGTGTTACATTAGTTAAATATGGTAAAATTATATTAAATAGGTAAATTAACAAATTTTAAAAATTTATCTACTATTAACAAATAGTAATTAGACCATTTCAAAAATTATTTAATATGACATATTTAATTATTTACAGTAATAATAAACCAACTAAAGATTTGAATTTCGTTTTTTAATTATAACAAAATCTGTTGAGAAAGAATGTAACAAAATTTTACTTAAAAATTTAAATATTTTTATTATAAATCAGTGTTAACTAAAATTTTATTATAAACAAGAAAATGAAAATTCTACTATTTTTATATATTCTATGAATAAACTGAGGATTATATGAAAATAGAAGTGTTACATGAATTAAATATGATAAAATTATATTAAATAGGTAAATTAACAAATTTTAAATTCTAAAGTTTTTCATTTAAATAAATCATCATTCATCATTAAAATAGGCTAAAATTCATAAAATTTATTAAAAATAGTATAGAATTTATATCAAATACATTTATAAAATAGAAAAATATCCGCACGGACGTGCGGGTTAAAATCTAGTTTAGATTTTATAACAGAAATTATACATTATGTTTGTAAAAATAAAATTCATAACAACTAGTTTTTAGTCATTAACACTATTCAAATAATCGATGTTTAAAGATGCAAAGATGGCTGAAGCTTGTATCCAATATCGATGGTCTAGCATTTAACGAAGGTAATTATGAATATCGTCAGAAATCGTATCAGTAGCTATCACATTATCTTCAGTACAAAAATAATACTCATATCACATTATATCAGATGATATATACTAGTATTGATTTTAATTTTTAATTATACGAAAAATGATAATCAAATGCTAGAGGATACAACCTCTCCAACCGATAAATATGTAATTAAAGAAAGTACTCTAAAGATTGAATAAGGTGAGCTGCACCTGCATTCATTCTTAATCACAAATAGAGCAAAAACGTACAAAAGACGTCTCTTTTTTCTTTTGGGGTATGTAATAGGATCAAATTGGAAAGAGTAGAGGGTGGTATGAAATAACTATTACTCTATTAGGGATCATATAGCAATTATGGAATAGTTGTTAACGAAACAACAAATTACGCAGTAGGATCCACGAGAAAAAAGTAACTTACGTAGTAGGATCCACGTAGAGGAAGTTACGACGAAAGCAACAAGGGCATAATCGTCATTCACAAAGATGTTTTTAATTTATTATTTTATTGTTTTTTTGAAATTGTGAGACCATAACCGCCTCTTCGCTCCTATAAAAGGGAAGACTCCTCACTCCACTCTTGGTACACTTCTCTGCTTTGGTTCTCTTTCTCTTTCCCTTTTCGAATTTTTTCGTTTTCTTCTCTAGTAAGCTTTCCTTCGAAATGTCGTCTCTTGATGGTCAAGAGCTAGCAGAGAAACTCCAGATCACCACGACGGTTCCGGTCCGGCCTGGGGTCGGTAAAGAAGGGAGCAGACTAATGGTTCGTGCGAATCACTTGCTCGGCCAGGGATACACTAAAAAGCTCAATGAGACACAGATGTCTGCGATGCTGGAAGCTACCTGCCAATCACCTCAAATAAGAGACGGTGCGATCAAAGCGGTATGTTTAGTCCTCTTTATTCAATCACATTTACAATAATTACTACTCGTCTTCAGTTTTGTTGTTTCTATTGTTAGATTGTCGAGAAAGATCTTGTGAGAAATGAGTTTGGAATGTCAGTGGCTGATCAGTTAGCCTCGTTTGAGGCTCGTGTCTTACCTCCACCACTGGTGACTCCATACCTTTCTTCTTATTTGATTTATATGCATTTTCTTTTAAATGTTCTGTCACTACTAAATGTTGTTGCTGTCTACAGTTGAAATACCATGAAAAAATAGTGAACCCAGGGCTAGGAGGACAGTGGAACATGAGCGACAAGGTAAGACTGTAATTGACTAACACAATTGTTTTCTTTTGAAAGTTAATTTAGATGAGTGTTTGTATTTTTCCTGCTTCTATTGACTTTTCGTGTAATAACAAAACTTTCAGTCTCTTACATCGTTTTGTTTTGTTTTTTCTTTTCTTTTTGTGTGTGTTAGAAAATGATTAATGGTGCAATAGTTGAATCTTGGACTTGTGTAAACTTCTCTACTCAGAAGGATGCAGTAGCTCAAGAGTTCTGCAATCAATTGATTGGCATGTGCGTCGACAAAGGAATGGTATGACTTGTTTCTTGCTTTAGGATACTTTATTAGTTTTCATACCACAAAGGTTGCTCACCGTTTTTTCATATATACTTCCAGCAATTCAATCTACAACCTGTTATTCCGCTCATCTCTCGCCCGCCTCAAGAAATTGAGGAAGCTCTTCGTGATATCCACGAAAGGGCACCTGGTCTTCAAATTATGATTGTAATATTGCCTGATGCCACTGGGTCTAGATCTTATGGTAAATTACTAAATCCTTATTGTTCTAACTCGCCAAACGGACGAGTTTAACGAAACAAGCAGTACTTTGGATCACCTTTGCGTTCTCTTTTGAATCCCGATCAAAACATTTTCCGTTTCGTCTTAATCGAAGTTTCCGTTGAGATATTACTACAAAAACAAGTTGATTGCTTAGTTGATATTATATGATGTATGTAACTGATACCAACAACTGGTTTCATGGACTTTTTTGTTTGTTTGTTTGTATGCAGGAATGATCAAAAGGATATGTGAAACTGAGCTAGGGATTGTTTCCCAGTGTTGTCAACCAAAGCATGTTCTTAATACCAAGACGCAGTACTTGTTAAATGTCGCATTGAAGATTAATGTCAAGGTCTGATTTATGTTTCATTCTGTTTCCACTTGTTTATATTTATGATTCTGTAAATTTAAGGGTTATTTCTATTACAGACTGGGGGACAGAACACAGTTCTTGATGATGCCATTGAAAGAAGAATTCCTCTTATTAGTGAGCGCCCCACCATAATCTTTGGTGCTGACGTGACTCACCCTCAACCTGGAGAGGACTCGAGTCCTTCTATTGCTGCGGTCTTACATCTTCACTGCTTTTTACTTATCTCTCACTATCTTGGCTGTTTTAGCTTAAGTTTTATCTCTTTCACAGGTTGTGGCGTCGACGAACTGGCCTGAGATAACCAAGTATCGTGCACTGGTGTCCGCTCAGACTCCTGGGCAAGAAATCATCCAGGACCTGCATAAGGTGGTGCAGAATCCAAAGGGAGAGGTAACCCACTCTGGCATGATATGGTAAGAACAGAAGCTCTCCTCTCTTTATCTTGTTTGCTTCGATTTTTTAGTTCCAAAAAAAAAGAACATTGTGTTTCTGAACGCAGGGAACATCTCGAAGCATTCAGGAATGCGACAGGTCAAGAACCAGAGAGGATCATATTCTACCGGTAAGTCTGTATTGATGGGTTTTGGATGTTAATAATTTTTTTTATTCTTTGCTAATAGTCCCTTTATCTTTATATGCAGCGGTGGTGTAAGTGAAGGACAGTTTAGGCAGGTGATTTTGCATGAGATAACTGCTATACGGGATGCATGTGCCTCTTTCTCTTTCAAAGAGGGTTATCTTCCGCGTGTAACGTTTGTGGTCGTCCAGAAACGACACCGCACACGTTTGTTTCCTGCTCAACACGGGAATACTGATAGGAGTGACAACATTCAGCCAGGTTCCTCACCATAGTCTGCTCTTTATTAGGTTTGATCATGTCAACATATACAAATTTGAAACATTCTTGTTCATCTTCTTCTTATAGGTACCGTCGTCGACACCAACATCTGTCATCCAACGGAGTTCGATTTCTATTTAAACAGCCACCCTAGCATTCATGTAATCAAGAATTTCCCCTACGATACTTAAATATCTTAGCCAGTCCAGTCCCATCATCAGGATCTATAAGTTGCTTTTGTTTTGGTTTTAGGGAACAAGCAGGCCTACACACTACCATGTGCTTGTGGACGAGAACCGTTTCAGTCCAGATGAGTTGCAAATGCTCACCAACAACCTTTGCTACACGTAAGGAAAAACAACATGCATTTTGCCAATAATAAAGAAATTGTCTAACCAAAGAAAGCATTGGTCTTAAAACCGCAGGTTTGCTAAGGGCACGAGATCTGTCTCAGTTGTGCCACCGGCTTACTATGCACACTTGGCTGCGTTCAGGGCTCGTTGCTACATGGAAAGTGAGAACTCTGATGGAGGCAGGAACACAACCGCAAGCACGAGTGCTGTTGTCTCGCCTCTTCCAGCGATCAAAGATAATGTCAAGAACGTTATGTTCTACTGCTGATCAAACACACACTTTCTTGGCTACTACTAACCAAACCGAAAGGAATAAATAAATAAAACTCTCCCTACCTTTCGGTTTTGGTTTTCTACTAATTATTACTCTACCCGGGGTTGCCTGTTATTCCGGAATATCAGTTTATAATCAATGAATCATCTTTTATATTTGACTATGCATTGTTTTTTCCCCTTGTTCTCTAAAGCTCTTTACTTTTTGGTTATCTAATTCTGAGTAAAACAGCGTCTGATGATTACCAGATTTCATTTATTAGATTCAGGATTGGTTAGTTGGTTTGGTGGTTCTTCTGTCTTGATCATTCTGTTGATGTACAATATTTGAAACGTAGACAGTGCGAGAATGATCTCAAGACGTGTAAAAGTTTACAAAATGAGTCACAACATGCCTAATTATGTTAAGTAATCTTCTAATCTTATACTCATGTAACTGACCTCAAAAGTTTATCTTCTTTAATTACACAGGAAGTTGATCAACTTTTTATCCTTCGATTTATATGCAAGCAAGATTTTTATCCTCCGCTAGTTTCTTCTTTTTCTTGGCGAAGGAAAATTTCGACAAGCAATGTACTATGTCAACATGATTAAGAAATTATGTCTTTACATCGATAAATCACCCAATATAAACAAATATTAGATACACCAAACGTTCAAATTAATGTTTATTAATAGTCTTTGTGACACCAAACGTTCAGGTTAAATTCAAATAATCGTTGTTTACAGATGCAAAAGATGGCGGAAACTTGTAATGATGGTCTAGCATTTAAAAAGGTAATTAATTATGAATATTGTCAGATATCATATTTAAGACATCCTCCTTACTATTAAATGAGAAGTACATTTGACACGTGGCGCTCACAAAGCTCTTCTCAGCCGAAATAACGCGATTCTATTGGTTGATTTTTCGGAAATTCATTTTTGATTTATTTTTCTCATCGACATAACAGAAAAGGGAAGCCCTATAAATACTAACCTTATTTTGTTTAATGCATTGAATACTTACTAAAAAATAAGTCAGATTGAAAGAGTAGGAAAGTAATTAATATTACTTACGCAAGAATATTTATATGTTTAATGCATTAAATACTTACTAAAACAATAAGACCGATTGAATGAGTAGGAAAGTAATTAATATTACTTGCGCAAGAATATTTATATGTTTAATGCATTGAATACTTACTAAAAAAATAAGACCGATTGAAGGAGTATGAAAGTAATTAATATTACTTGCGCTAGAATATTAATTAATACATGTATTTACTACTATCCTTTACTAAAAATACGGTAAATCATATTGATTACTTGCGCAAAAATATTAATTAATACATAATTTACTACTATCCATTACTAAAAATACGGTAAATCATATTGATTACTTGCGCAAGTTAAAATCGTATCATATGCATTTAATTTTCTTCTAAAAAAATTAACTATGTTTACTTAAACGGTTTCATAATTTATTTTATGAATATTTGCTTGGCGTCGTTACAAACCTATATGATTCACTTCATATATATAGAGGCCAATGTCGAAGGATTAAATCATAACAAAGGTGAGTCTTTTTTTTTCTTTGCGTGGCTTGTTTATTTCTGTTTACGTGTTCCTAAAGTTTTAGACATATGTGTTACATGAGAATGACAGAGGAGAATGGCTTAAGAACTTGAAGTATGGAGTGTTTGGATTAGGAAACAGACAATATGAATATTTTAATAAGGTTTTTAAAATGGAATTATTATTTTTTGTTTCACGCTTACTCCAGTTTCCTTGGCTAATATTCGAATTGTTTTGTAAATATGTGTTGCAGGTTGCCAAAGTTGTAGATGACGTCCTTGTAGAACAAGGTTTGTTTGTTTCTTTATTTCATTATTCATCTTGATGTGTTTGTATTATAGTTTTCTGACTTGATGAGTTGTTTGTATAGGTGCGCAGCGTCTTGTACGTTAAGTAAATTTTATATTATTTACGTTAAGTAAATTTTATATTATTTACGTTAAGTAAATTTTATATTATTTACGTTAAGTAAATTTTATATATATTTAAAATTTATAATAATTTTGATCATTGTTTTGATCAAAATCCAAAGAGAACTCAAGATTGATTTATAAAGAAAGAATAACATGCACTCATAATTATATAAAAAATAGAAAACAAAAAGAGAAATTATAATATATGAATTGTGAAATATATAGTATCTATGTCAAATTCGTAAATAATAAGTTTGAATTTTTTTATCATATTAAAGATTAGATCAACTAAAATATTTAGAATTCTATCATAATCTTTATTTTTACTTATTTAACTAAATTGAAATAATATTATTAATTCGAATTGATGATTCTTTGTTTAAATTGAAATAATATTATTAATTCTACAAACTGTATTTCGAATATTTATATGTCTAATGCATTGAATACTTACTAAAAAAATAATACCGATTGAAGGAGTAGGAAAGTAATTAATATTACTTGCGCAAAAATATTTATATGTTCAATGCATTGAATACTTACTAAATAAATAAGACAGATAAAAGGAGTAGAAAAATAATTAATATTATTTGCGCAAAAATATTAATTAATACACGTATTTATTACTATCCCTTACTAAAAATACGGTAAATCATATTGATTACTTGCGCAAGAATATTAATTAATACGGTAAATCATATTGATTACTGACGCAAATTAGAATCATATCATATGCATTTAATTTTCTTCCAAAAAAAAATTAACTATCTTTACTTAAACGGTTCCATAATTTATTTTATGAATATTTCCTTGGCGTCGTTACAAACCTATATGATTCACTTCATATATATAGAGGTCAATGTCGAAGGAATAAATCATATCATGATTTTTAGGGTTTCTCGCCGTAGTTAGTCTTTTTGTTGTAAGTATGTCCGCATTTAACTTGCTTAGATTTTAATAATTGTGATTCTTTTTTGTGGTAAGTATGTCCTCACAGGGTGGCGATGAAGGAGATTATTGGGACGACGGTAACTCTTTCAACCGTATTGAAAAGATATACATTACCGTATTGAAAAGATATACATTGAACTAACCGAAAATGCTATAGGGTTTGTCAAGTTTATGTATGCCCAAAACGGTCGTGTAGTCTTCGGTGATGACCATGGGAGCAAGACCCTCTCTGATGTCCAAGAGGTCACTGATTCACTTCTTAATAATTTACAGCTATAGATAAGATATAGTTAACTAATTATTATCCTTCTCTTTCTTTTCAGTTCACGCTAAGTGATCCTGCAGAAAAATTATCCGCGCTTTTAAAAATTATCCGTAGCTTCTATTATGTGTCTCCGTAACGTGGATCTTGCAGATGGTTTATGCAATGGTACTAGGCTAATTGTTACTCAGTTACTGTCCCATGTGCTAGAAGCTAGAATTAAAACCGGAAACAATATTATTAGAGACATGGTCTGGATTCCTAGAATGTTTGTCACACCACCTGACACAAAGTTTTCCTTCAGAATGCGTCGAAGACAGTTTTCCATTACATTGGCTTTCGCGATGACCATCAATAAAAGTCAAGGTCAAACACTAGAAAGCGTTGGTTTGTTTCTGCCTAGGCCAGAGTTCTCTCATTGTTAGTTTACGTCGCACTTTCAAGAGTTAAATCGAGATCGGGATTAAAAATCCTAATAACTGGTAAAAAAAGGAAGCCGGAGACGAAAACTTTGAATGTTGTCTACAAACAATTTTTTCAGAATATTTCGTAGCCAAGGGTACTTAATTATACTTTTACGTTTTCCAATAAATTAAGGAAAATATAGAAACTGTTACAATTATTTATCTTTTCGATTTCTCAAATGGATAGTGATGAGTAATAGAATTACATCTTAAATACACATATTATGATTTTTAATGATGTTGCAATTATAAATACATACAATATGTTGCACCCTGATACTGAAGATACTTTGTTCCATCACGTCCATGTAAAATATAGAGTAACAACATTTGCATGTGTCGTTGCTTTACCCCAAACACAGTGGTTTTATGATATAAAATCCGTGTCTGCCAAAACCCAACCACTATTAAGCCCATAATTGAATCTGTTCATGTCCGCACATGGTGCGGGCCGGCCACCTAGTTTAGAAGTATTTACACTGATAATTACTCAATAAAAAATTGAAATATGGATAGACTTTGTGCCACCAAACGTTCAAATTATCTTTTATTAATAGTCTTTGTGACACCAAACCTTCAAGTTAAATTTTACTACTCCAATAATCACTTAAATTTTATAACAGATATTATACATTATATTTTAAAAATAACCACTAGTTATTTTTAGTCATTAACACTATTCAAATAATAGTAACGAAGGTAATTAAGAATATTGTCAGAAATCATGAATATTGTCAGAAATCATATGAGTAGTTATCACATTATATCAGATGATATTTACTAGTATTGATTTAAATTATTAGACGAAAAACGATAATCAAATGCTTGAGGATTAAACTTCTACAGCTGATAAATTTGTAATTAAAGAAAGTACTCTAAAGATTGAATAAGGTGAGCTGCACCTGCATTCATTCTTAATCACAAATAGAGCAAAAACGTACAAAAGACGTCTCTTTTTTTTGGGTATGTAATAGGATCAAATTCGGAAAGAGTAGAGCTGGTGTGAAATAACTATTACTCTTTTAGGGATCGAATAGCAATTATGGAATAGTTGTTAACAAACAATTAATTACGCAGTAGGATCCACGAGGAAAAATAGAAGAAACTACGACGAAAGCAACAAGGGCATAATCGTCATTTAAAAATGCTTTTAAATTATTATTTTTAAAACAAAATTGTGATCATGAACCGCCTCTTCGCTCCTATAAAAAGGAAGACTCCTCACTCCACTCTTGGTACACTTCTCTGCTTTGTTTCTCTTTCTCTTTCCCTTTTCGAATTTTCGTTTTCTTCTCTCGTAAGCTTTCCTTCGAAATGTCGTCTCGTGGTGGTTACGGTGGTCGTGGACGCGGCGGAGGTGGCCGTCGATCCGATCAAAGGCAAGATCAGTCCTCTGGTTCCGGTTCGTGGCCGGCATTGCAAAGCTCCACCGGCGCTCGTGGCGGTTCTGTTTCTGGCGGGAGAGGTCGAGGACGGGGAAACACTCCTGTTGTTTCATCTTCTCCATCGGATGTTGCTTCCTCGTCTTCAGGGACGTCCGTACGTGAAAAACAGAATGTCTCGGGGTCCGGTTCGTCTCTTGGTCAAGAGTTAGCAGAGAAACTCCAGATCACCACGACGGTTCCTCCGTCTTCCTCGAAGGCGGTGACGGTTCCGGTCCGGCCTGGGCCTGGTGGAGAAGGGAGCAGAGTAATGGTTCGTGCGAATCACTTCCTCGTTCAAGTGGCAGATAGAGATCTCTATCACTACGATGTAAGTCTCCTTCGAGTTTCTACTTTCTTGTTTTTTTATTACAAGAAGAATCGTCTGTTTTGGTTACATTTCTTCAGTTTTATGACAACCTCGTAGACTTGTTTTATCGGTTTGCGTTGTTGTTGTGGATGAGACTTACCGAGTTGGTATTTGTTTGATTTGTCTGATCACAGGTTTCAATCAGTCCTGAGGTTGTTTCGAAGAAGTTGAACAGGCACGTGATGAAAACTTTGGTGGATACCTACAAAAAATCACACATGGGGAACAAGAATCCTGCCTATGATGGCAGGAAGAGTTTATACACTGCCGGGCCTCTTCCTTTCGAGTCTAAAAAGTTTGATGTGGATCTGAATGACAAAAATGATGCTGCTTCTTCTTCATCCAAGTAAATGCTTTGTTGATTTTCTTTAAGTAGATGGGTTTCTATTGTTTGATTGTTGTTCAAATCTTTTCTTTTGTGCAGGAAGGACAGGAAGTTCGAAGTTACTATAAAGCTGGCGTCAAAACAGAGAGAGGCTCCTTACGAAACGATCCAAGTTCTAGATGTTGTTCTCAGGGATCATCCATCCAAAAAGTACTTAAAGACTTAAACGTTTACTGTACTGGACAAGACAATGACTATTAATCACTTGTATTGCTTTTAAATTCAGTTACGTTACTGTTGGGAGGTCTTTCTTCGGCCTCGGCTTGGGAGAGGGTGGTGAGCTTGCTAATGGTGTTGATTACTGGCGCGGGTATTTCCAAAGTCTCAGACTCACTCAGATGGGTCTGTCTCTTAACATTGGTAAGAACTTATTACATGTGTTTCCTGAATTGTTGGCGGTTTGATTAGTTCTTCTACCTCTGTATTATTAACTGTTTTCTTTTCTTATGATGCAGATGTGTCTGCTCGACCGTTCTATGAACCGATCCTTGTCACTGAATTCATCAAGAAGCACCTAAACCTGAGGGATATTAACAGACCACTGAGGGACTCAGATCGTTTCAAGGTATCTTATCTGACGTTTCGGTGGAATTGTTCATATGATATTTATCTTGTACTATATCATATGGTGGTGGTGTCTAGGTGAATAAAGCCTTGAAGAACTTAAAGGTTGAAGTACAAGCTGGCGTAGCAAGAAGTGCCAAGATCAGTGGGATTTCTAGCTGTCCCATCAGGGATCTTAGGTAAAGTTGCTAGTTTCAAAATAAAATGCAGACTTGTTGGTTTGGTATCTTTGTTTTCCTTGTTGCTGATATTACTTATTTTTCTTTTCAGTTTCACATATAAGGACAACCCCCGAAAAAATGTTGTGCAGTATTATGCTGAGACGTATAGGTACGAGGTGAAATACCCGTATCTACCTGCTATCCAATCAGGGACTGACTCAAAGCCTGCTTACTTCCCAATGGAAGTACGATTCAGTTTCAAACATTTTTCTTTACAAAAAAAAAAAATCAGGTTTCTATCATTACAGATCTGACTACTTTGGATTTTGCAGGTATGCCGAATAGTAGAAGGCCAGCGATACACTAAAAAGCTCAATGAGAGGCAGGTGTCTGCGATGCTGACAGTTACCTGCCAATCACCTCAATTGAGAGAGGCGGCGATACAAGCGGTATGTTTAGTCCTCTTTATTGAATCACATTTACAATAACTTCATTTTTCCATCACGTTTTGTTGTTTCTATTGTTAGATTGTCAGAAAACAATTATAACGAGATTGATCTTGTGAGAAATGAGTTTGGAATGTCAGTGGCTGATCAGTTAGCCTCGTTTGAGGCTCGTGTCTTACCTCCACCACTGGTGACTCCATACCTTTCTTCTTATTTGATTTATATGCATTTTCTTTAAATGTTCTGTCACTACTAAATGTTGTTTCTGTCTACAGTTGAAATACCATGAAAAAATAGTGAACCCAGGGCCAGGAGGACAGTGGAACATGAGCGACATGGTAAGACTGTAATTGACTAACACAGTTGTTTTCTTTTTATACTCTCTGTGCGTACCTTTAATTTAGAAGAGTGTTTGTATTTATCCTGCTTCTATTGACTTTTCGTGTAATAACAAAACTTTCAGTCTCTTACATCGTTTTGTTTTTTTTTTCTTTTGTTTTTTTGTGGGTTAGAAAATGATTAATGGTGCAATAATTGAATCTTGGACTTGTGTAAATTTCTCTACTCGGAGTGATGAAGTAGCTCAAGAGTTCTGCAATCAATTGATTGGAATGTGCGTCGACAAAGGAATGGTATGACTTGTTTCTTGCTTTAGGATACTTTATTGGTTTTCATACCACAAAGGTTGCTGACTGTTTTTTCATATACACTTCCAGCAATTGAATCGACAACCTTTTATTCCGATCATCTCTCGCCTGCCTCAAGAAATTGAGGAAGCTCTTCGTGATATCCACAAAAGGGCACCTGGTCTTCAAATTCTGATTGTAATATTGCCGGATGCCACTGGGTCTTATGGTAAATTAGTAAATCCTTATTGTAATATTGCTTAGTTGATATTATATGATGTATGTAACTGATACCAACAACTGGTTTCATGGACTTTTTTGTTTGTTTGTTTGTATTTGCAGGAATGATCAAAAGGATATGTGAAACTGAGCTAGGGATTGTTTCCCAGTGTTGTCAACCAAAGCATGTTCTTAATACCAAGAGGCAGTACTTGGTAAATGTCGCATTGAAGATTAATGTCAAGGTCTTGTGATTTATGTTTCATTCTGTTTCCACTTGTTTATATTTATGATTCTGTAAATTTAAGGGTTATTTCTATTACAGTCTGGGGGACAGAACACAGTTCTTGATGATGCCATTGAAAGAAGAATTCCTCTTATTAGTGATCGCCCGACCATAATCTTTGGTGCTGACGTGACTCACCCTCAACCTGGAGAGGACTCGAGTCCTTCTATTGCTGCGGTCTTACATCTTCACTGCTTTTTACTTTTCTCTCACTATCTTGGCTGTTTTAGCTTAAGTTTTATCTCTTTCACAGGTTGTGGCGTCGACGAACTGGCCTGAGATAACCAAGTATCGTGCACTGGTGTCCGCTCAGACTCCTAGGCAAGAAATCATCCAGGACCTGTATAAGGTAGCCCACTCTGGCATGATATGGTAAGAACAGAAGCTCTCCTCTCTTTTTCTTGTTTGCTTCGATTCTTTAGATCCAAAATTAAAAAAAAAACAAAAAAAGGAACATTGTGTTTCTGAACGCAGGGAACATCTCGAAGCATTCAGGAATGCGACAGGTCGAGAACCAGAGAGGATCATATTCTATCGGTAAGTCTGTATTGATGGGTTTTGGATGTTAATATTTTTATTTTATTTTTTGCTAATAGTCCCTTTATCTTTATATGCAGCGATGGTGTAAGTGAAGGACAGTTTAGCCAGGTGCTTTTGCATGAGATAACTGCTATACGGAAGGCCTGTGCCTCTTTCTCTAGGGTTATAATCCACTTCTCACATTTGTGGTCGTCCAGAAACGACACCACACACGTTTGTTTCCTGCTCAACACGGGAATACTGATAGGAGTGGCAACATTCAGCCAGGTTTCCCAGCTTTTATTCGTTTTGATCTTGCCAACATATACAATTGCATCTTCTTCTTATAGGTACCGTCGTCGATACCAAGATCTGTCATCCAACGGAGTTCGATTTCTATTTAAACAGCCACGCTGGCATTCGTGTAATCAAGAATTTCCCACTACGATACTTAAATATCTTAAGCCAAGTCTAATTCATCATGAGAAACTATAAGTTGCTTTTGTTTTGGTTTTAGGGAACAAGCAGGCCTACACATTACCATGTGCTTCTGGACGAGAACGGTTTCACTGCCGATGCTTTACAAATGCTCACCAATGACCTTTGCTACACGTAAGGAATAACAACTTACATTTTGCTAATAATAGAGAAAAAGAAAACATTGGTCTTAAAACCGCAGGTTTGCGAGGTGCACGAGATCTGTCTCAGTTGTACCACCGGCTTACTATGCACACTTGGCTGCGTTCAGAGCTCGTTACTACATGGAAAGTGAGAACTCTGATGGAGGTTCGAGCAGGAGCAGGAACACAACCGCAAGCACGAGTGCTGTTGTCTCGCCTCTTCCAGCGATCAAAGATAATGTCAAGAACGTTATGTTCTACTGCTGATCAAACACACTTTCTTGGCTACTACTAGCCAAATCGAAAGGAATAAATAAATAAAACTCTCTCTACCTTTCGGTTTTGGTTTTCTACTAATTATTACTCTACCCGGGGTTGCCTGTTATTCCGGAATATCAGTTTATAATCAATGAATCATCTTATAAGTATTTGACTATACATTGCTTTGTTCCAAGCTCTTTACTTTCTTGGTTATCTGATTTAGATGCAAGATCGGTTAATTGGTTTGGTTAGCAATTATGATGAACTTGACATTTTCTTTATAAAATTGGAGTTTTTCATAGCAACTTCACAAAACTCTGTTTTTTTCTAGTGACTAACTTTTAGTATTTACTTAAATTTATGATTTTTTTATACAATACTTAAATAAAATATATGTTTACCACAAACATAAATTTACTTATCTCAATAAAAAATAAAAATAAAAAGCATAATAATGAAATTTTTGAATTTAAATTGTAGTTATCAAAAGTGTATTTTCAAAATGTTTTATTACATATGAAAAGGGTAACATTAAAAAGTATATACTTTTCAAATTCAACATTATAAATAGGGTAATTTTTAAAAGTAAATAATTATACAAGAATATACAGAAGGTTGAATCAGGCTCAGCTGCTGCGTTGATCAATTTGGAAGCTTCTAGAACTTTCAGAAAAAGCAAGTTACTTCTTTTTTTCCTAGTCGTGTTCTATCTCGCTTTGGCTCTTCTTGCTATTGCATTTGTATCGAGTGGTGTAAATTTGAGGACATGCCCTTCTAAGTTACTTTCGTTTTTTTTGAACTTTTCTAAGTTACTTTCGTTGCTTGTGGGGTTTGTGTAAAAGATCCTTCTGAAGTTGTACATTCTTTTTTACAAAAAAAAAAGTTGTACGTTCTAGAATGGATGTAACACACATTTTCCTCCATTTTAAATACTTACTTAACCTAAACCAGATTTTATAATGCAAAAGCTTTTAGGCATCAAGAAGTTATACCATTTTATGTTTCAGACTGAGTTATTTTTTTCTTCTTATTGATTAGATGAAGAATTGCATTGGTATTCTGTTGACAAGAAATAATGAAACTACAATCATGAAAATAAATAAATATATATAGAGAAATACCATAAGATAGAATTAAAAAGATTTTTGTCACAAAAATAATATTTAAAGAGAAAAATGACCAAAATAAATTTTTAAAAGAGTGTAAATATACATTTATATCCTTTGGGTTAACTAATCTAGATTTACGGTTTAGAATTATGGGGTGAAGTTTAAAATTAAACATCTATTTTAAAAATAAAAATAAATAAAAAATTATTTTGGTCATTTTTTTTCTTTGAAGCTTATTTTTGTGACAAAAACTTTACAATTGTTTATTTGAGAGATTTGCCTATATATATATAATTTTTTATAACACTAATTATCAAAAAAATATTTCAAGATTTCTAATTATTATATTTGAAAATAATAATCATTTATTTGTATTTCCACTGTTAACTACAGATGAATATCATTTGTTTTTAACGTTTGATTTATAAAATCATCAATTAGATTGAAACTGGTGTCTCATCCCTTGTGTTGCTGTGTCCATGTTTGTGATGTGAATTTGTAAGGAATGGTCAAAAGACTTCAACGTGACTTCATTATTTCGCCAACCATTTTTAATGCAACACATGGCTCATCTACTGGTACCTGTTTCCACAATAGAACATCCAAACATAATTAGTTTGTTTGAACTTGTTCTTATAATTTACTTTCCCGAATTTCTCCATTAGAACATTCCTTTTAATATGTTGCGTGTCAATGTAAAAACAGTTCTATTTTAAAACTGTTGATGTAAAAAAAAGCAAAGGAAATTAGAAAAGGGAAAATCACACTGATTCAGACAGTGAGAATTATTAATGAAAGACAGTCGGCAGCTTATTATTATTATTTTTTTTTTTTTTTAACACTGAAAATCAAATGACACTGTTTGTGTTCTGGTTCCATATAGGAGACCAAGAAGATTAAATCAACCAGAGAAAACTGATGGGAAAACCAAAAGTAAAAGAGAAGATGCCAGTAGACATCGGAAGAAGCTGAGATAGTAAACGGGCCTGACAAAAAGGTTCGGCCACCACATGATCGATGTTCGGATAGAGAGTCTCAACTCAATGATGCCGCCCTTCAAGTACGAGGAGAGAGTGGAGCCAAGCAGGGCCTTGAGAAGCAATGTAGGACTGATACCGGTGGCCCGTCGTGACCGACCGTGCAATCAAATTAGCAGCTTCATTGCTTTCCACCGCCACATGGTCCAGTCTCCAGAACTCGATCCGTTCCAGCATTGCAGTAATTTGAGTAACCAGCCATTTGGTTTGAGGAAAGAGCCCTGGTGACAACATAACTTCTCTGATAGCTCCTGCAAAAGCTTCAAAGATAAGGTTATTTTGTTTCATGTTTTGCATACTTTCGACTGCCCAAAAAAGTGCTCTGAGGCTAGCTTCGCGGCACGATCGAATTGCAGAGTACGATCTTCTGCTGTGGGCGATGGTGATCCCTTGTGCGTTCCTAAGGATCCACGATACTCCACATTTTCTGTTAGCGTCGATCCAGTCGATCCCTACATTACATTTGAGAGCCCCAGCAGGTGGTTTGTTCCAAGATTTAGCAGTAGAGTCGTGTTCCTTTTCACCCTGCGGGGAGTTTGCTGATATCCAAAGCTCTGCTTCATCGAAGGCCAGAGTAACCGTTTGTCGAGGCGGGACTACAGTGGATTTGAACATTTTAGAGTTCCTAGCCTTCCATATCAGCCATAGAACCCATGGGATAACCTGTCGAATCTTGTCCTCTAGTGTCTGGTTGTTCATGACAGAGATGAGGTGAAACATATTTAGAAACACTGAGGTTCTTGAGAATCCTGCCGGTGGGAGAGGGATATTGGCGAGGTCCCACGTCTTGCGAGCTTCGTCACAGAGGAATAGAACATGGCATATAGATTCACTGGCAGCACCGCATCCTAGACACGTAGAGTCAACTGGGATTCCACGAGTTTGTAACCGTTCTTTAACAGCCAAAGCACCAGACAGAGATCTCCAGATAAAGTGTTTGATCTTTGGGGGGGCTTTGATCTTCCAGATGTTACTCCATAGTTTTTTCTCGATGGGGGGAAGCACATGATTGTTCGGGTGTTGAAGCTCCAACAAAGTCTCTGTAAGCTGGTACCCACTGCGCGTGCTGTAGATGCCATCTTTCGTGAAGCTCCATCGAATAGAGTCCTCGCTATCCAGTCTTGGTTTCATATGTATTATACGAGCAGCGTCATCTCTGGCAAAAGTAGCAAACACCAGGTCTCTGTTCCAAGAGGCAGTACCAGTAAGAAACAAATCGGAAACTTTCAGGGACAAGTTGATGTTGCTATCAGCTCGATACATGGGAGGACGCGGAACACCATCCACTATCCAGTTTTCGGCCCATACATTAGAGTGAGCTCCATTGCCAATGTGCCTACACAGACCTTTCTTCAACAGCTCTCTGCCATGGATGATACTGCGCCAAGCAAAGGAAGGTCGTGTTCCCATACTGCACTCCAGAAAGGAGCTTCTAGAAAAGTATCTTCCTTGTAGAACCCTTGCGACTAAGGACTCTGGTCGATTCCATATTCTCCAGGCTTGCTTGCCAAGCAAAGCTTGATTGAAGTGCCCAGTATTGTGGAATCCCATTCCTCCTTGCTCCTTAGGTTTACATAACCGTTGCCAAGCCACCCATGGAATTTTTCTCTTCTTATCCCCACTGCTCCACCAATATTCGATAATAGCACTAGTGAGTTTGGCACAAAGATCCTTAGGGAGTTGAAAGACTGACATGGCATATATAGGAAGAGCAAGGGCAACAGATTTGATTAGTACTTCTTTAGCTCCCATCGACAAGGTCTTCGCATACCACCCTTGTAATCTTCCTTCGAGCTTCTCCTTTATGAAGTTAAGTAAGTCTTTTTTGGAGCCTTTGAAACACTCTGGTAAGCCCAAGTAAGTACCCTCCCCGCCTTCTTTACCGATACCTAGGGACTCCTTGATGTTGGCCTTTGTTTGGTCGTCGATCTCAGCACCAAACATAATTGAAGATTTAGAGGTGTTGATCAACTGACCGGAGGCTTCACCATACATTTTTAAGCATCGCATGATCTCCTCACTTTCCAGTACCGTGGCCTCGCACATCAATAGGCTGTCGTCGGCGAAAAGCAAGTGATGGACTGCTGGACATTTTGCTGCGAGTTTAATCCCATGTAGTCTTCCATGAGCCTCGGCCTGGTTAAGTACATTGACCAGAGCTTCTGCACATAGGATAAAGAGGAAAGGAGATAAGGGGTCTCCCTGCCTCAGCCCTCTCTCTGGTCTGATGAAGCCATGTGAGTGGCCATTAAGGAGAACAGCATATGTAACAGAGTTGATGCATGACATGATCCATGTGATCCAAGCTCTTGCAAAACCCATTTTTTCCAGTAGGACCTCCACAAAGTTCCACTCTACCCTGTCATAGGCCTTTGACATATCAGTTTTAATAGCCATCGAGGTCTCCCCAACCTTTTTGTTTGTTCTTAATCCATGGACCATCTCGTGGGCGACGATGATGTTATCTGTGATCAGTCTACCAGCTACAAAAGCTCCCTGTGTTTCGGACACAATTTCTGGAAGAACTAGCTTCAGTCTATCACATAGGATTCTCGATATGATTTTATACTGAACAGAGCACAAGCTAATGGGTCTCATGTCCTTCATGTCCGATGGGTTGGGTGTTTTTGGGAGTAAGCTCAACTGTGTGTGATTCCAGCCATCTGGCATAACCGATGTGAGGAAGAACCGCTGGACCTCTTGGACGATTTTAGGACCAACAATGGGCCAGTAGCGTTGGTAAAAACACCCAGTAAGGCCATCCTCTCCTGGTGCGCTACTCCCTTTTACTCCAAAAGCCGCTTTCTGAATATCTTCTGGTGTAACCGGCCGTGTGAGTAACTCATTCATCGCTTCTGTAACCTTAACGGGAAACCCTGAGAATAAGAGCTCCATATCCATCGGGTTTGTGCTCATGAAGAGATCTCTATAATAGTCTACTGCAATGTTACCTTTGGAGCCCTCTGAGTAGTTCTCATGTCCATAGACGTCTCTCAACATTAAGACTTTATTCTTTAGTCTTCTCCCTCTCACCACATTGTGAAAGTAAGTAGTATTGCGGTCCCCTTCTCTTAGCCATTCCACTCTGCTACGTTGCCTCCAAAACCTTTCTTCATCATTTAAAGCAACTGCGAGCTCATATTTTAGTTTCCTCATCCTTTGAGAACTCGGGAATTGTTTTGCTATCTCTGTTTCTAGCTCCAGTTTCAGACGGTCCATTCTGGTCTTGGCGTTGAGGTTTTCCGACCGCTTTAGCTTTGCCAACTCAGTTCTGCACCTTGCGATACAGTCCATAATGCTACTCTCTGAGTTGGTCTCATTCGTGTTCCAGCATTTCGCTATGGCTTCCTCTACCCCTCTCTGCCCGAACAATCGTTTATCAAAAAAGAAACGCCCCTTGTATTTCTCTTCTACCTCCAGGGCGAAGCTAAGTCGTAGAGGTCTATGATCCGAGGCTCTCAAAAATACAATTCAGAAACATTCACAAAAGATACTTGTGCTTTCGTTTGATAGATGCATCTCACGTTATTCCATTAAATATGGATGAAACTAATTAACTGCCTACCGTATATTCTCATGTACTGACAGTTTCAGAAATAATTATGACATATATAAACCTACTAGTACAAATTCGACAGAAAAAAAAACATAAATGTAAGATAATCATATGTAGTATATTTTATTTATCTATTGGCGAACAAAGAGAAGTGTTACTTACGAAATGTCCAGCTCCAAGAATCCAGTAGAAATGGAGATTCTTGAATGATTTTGTGAAGCCTCTTGTTCTTGCTCTATCACTTTCACAATATAATGGTTCTCTGTCCATCTTTTTAAACTCTTGTATCCCCACCCACCTTGCATATCATCATCATCACCATAGTAAATAGTTAAATACCAACAATCTTAGCTGACGTATTTAATATTATTCCCTATGTATCGTCATTTTCAACTACTGTTATCATTATGATTTACCGAATATAAGTACACTAAAGAAACCCAAGTTAGATTCCATTTTTGTGCATTCTTCATTATAGAATGTAGATGATGTAATTAATAATGTAAATAAAACTTAGAAAAGTAGATAATAGTCTTACTTGAGCTTGTGAACCCATGCTTCAGTTCCACTTGTTGAGCAGATAACATCAAGCTGCGTATAACCACATGGCATTTTATATTATATATGAATGAACAAGATTTTGCAACGCAAATGAACTCTTCAACTTTCATATAATTTTAAAGGGAATATAAAATTCGACGTGGATGCATGGTCGTACTTGTCCATTGTAGATGGTCACATCTACTCCCTTGGCAAGAAGCTCATCCACCTGCCAAGTCGTATATTGTTTTTTATTAAAAAATATAATATCCAACGTTCAAATACTTTAAATTTTTTGAGGAAATTACGCCTTCGATTGTGGGTCTCATAAAATCAGCTTGCATTGCTCTAAACACATCACTCGAATTGTTCCCCCATCTGTTAATTTCTCAAAAAAAAAATAAAAATAATAAATAGCATGTTAGATCTATACTTTGAACAACTAAAATCAATTAATATTAATTAAATTTGATAGTGTTATAAAAGATTAAGAAGTTTCTTACGAGAGGTCTTTAGGAATAATCTTGAGCTTCCGTTTGATAACGCCATTCATTAATTTATCAAGGTTGCCTTCATCATCTGCACCACTCGAACTTCTCAAATCACTTAAATATCTCGAATACTTTTTTAAAATTCTGTTTTCTTTTCTTGAATCTTCACTCGTTGTGAGCGAGAGAGGGTCCATTCCAGAATCCAATAAGAAGTTGTAAACATCCTATATTAAAAATTACCAAATTTTTCATTACTATTTTGACGTATATATTCGTGAGTAATGTAATAATAATAATAATGATAATAGATATAAAACAACAAAAAAATGGAGAAATAATTACGACGGAATTTGACTTGACACTAATAATGGATTCGAGTTCCATCCATGTTTCCGTGGCTTCGACGTATTCGCCATTCTTTAGTTGTTTTCTAATCTTCTCAGCTAAGCTGCTCCAACAACAATTATATATGTAAGTCAGATGATTAATTATGGAATAATTAGAAAAATGGACTTTGTATTAAGAAAGACCTATTAGAGAGATCCTTGCCCTTGTAATCAAGCCTCGAGACATAGTTGAGAAGAGGTCCCCATGAAAACTGTAACCATTATTTAATCAAAATCAAAATCACAAATTACAAATAAATGAGGTATTACTACCTCTGTATCATATTTGTGTTGAAGATTTTATAAGTAACAACCAAAAGCAGCATTAATGAAACTCACCACAAAGTCTTCAGGGGATATCCAACTATCTCCCAAAACCACTCCTATTCACACACAAGACAATGAATTATGCATAGTCCAATATTATTTGTTTCACTTCATCAAAAGAAGAGAAAACATCTCTTACCTCCAAGGTGAAGCCTCAATTTGCCAGATTGAACCGAGTTGATAACGGATAAACCAAGCTTAACCGCGATTTTGCCACCATAAGATTCAGCAACAATGAAGAGAGGGCTTTGGTTTAAAATGTGGTTTTTGTTGAAGAGTTGTTCCAACAGTGTAGTTAAGTCCTGTGCTGCTTCTTCATCACTTTTCACATACAAATTCTTATCTTCCACGAAACTGTAGCCTGCCCCAACTGGACTATCCTTTTCCCCCCAATTTTTGTATTCATCAATAAAAACAATAATTATCAATCGTAAAGAATTGTCAAATTAGGTACTACGCAATCCTAATTAGTTATATATTTTTAAATTTACAATATAGTTTTTTTTTAAAATATATTTTAAAAGAAAACAATCAATACCACAAACAAGAGATCGGCTTTCTTCAACCAAGTTGAATTTCTGGGCTTGAGAAATGTGTCTAATGGACCAACCTCCTGAAAATTCCCTATTCCAACTCCTGAAGCTCCCTGCAGTTTAATCGAATCAAATAATTAAAAAACAACAAATGTATAAAAGACTAATGAGAGAAAAACATAATTATTCCAAAGAGAAAAACAAATGTATAAAAGACTAATGAGATAAGAACAACATGTTAAGTTTCCAAAAAAAAAAAAGAACATGTTAAATACAACAAGTTGATACAACCACACACATATACATAAAAAAAAAACTTACAGGTCCACCTTGGAGCCAGAGGATAATAGGCCATGGTTTAGAAGGATCATCAACTCTATATGGACTTTTATAATGCCACCAAAACATATGTGTTTCTATTTTTCGATTTTTATTATGGGAAAAGAGTCAAAACAAATAAACCATTTAGCTACTACACCTACTCAACAATACAAATATTTTTAATTGCTTGAAATTGGAGGGAGAGATAAAGGACGTACTTGGTCTAACTTGGGCGTATCCCCAAGCTTCGGATCCATCAGAGTTGCTTCTTACAGCTTTGGTTTCTCCATTGCTACATGACACAATGAGACACAGAATCGCCAGTTGTGCAACTGATCTCTTCATTTTGACGACTCTTTGTGTTTTCTCTATCTTGATTGTAAAGAGAGAGAGATAGGGGAGCTAGAGAGAAAGATAGTTGAAATATAGAGAGAAATAAACACACTAGAAAGTTATATATTTTAGAATGTAAGGCACAGGCAATGCAATGCCTATTGCTGGTAATATACTTAACATAGAAAGAAGCTTTGACCCAAAAAACGTACAAAGAAACTAAAAATAATGTTTTCTTAAAAATCATTAGCCAATCAAATTAATTTACAAATTTGTTTGTTATATTCATTAGCCACGCCACTGCCTGAAGCCCATCTGCGGATTTCAGTTATGTGACCCAAACACTTGTTCTCTCTGTTTCTTGACTCTTTTTCCTGATTGGCAACGCAACCCATGTTTATTTCTACCGTTTTTAACTTTTTTTTTGGTAACTGTCGTTTTTTGAACTTGGGCACATGATAAATCAGATGAATAGGATGAATTCAGAAAAATGGAATACAAACAAATGGATTAGTAGCAGTTAAAGAATAAAAAGAATGGAAATATAAGCATTTATGTAGCATGGATGGTAGTTTTTTTTTGCAGGACGAATGTAGTGGAATATAGTGAATGAAAATAGATTTAGTTTAAACTAAATAAAATGTTAAATTAATATAAAACTTTATTTTATCTTTCATTCCTCTAATTCTTTGCATTCACGAGAATTTTTGTTTCTAAATGTTTTTTAACTTCATTCCACTGCTTTCCATATATTCCATTCCATTTCTTGCATTTTATTTTTTTCATTCAGCTCAAATGATTTACATTTTGTGGAATCTTCATGAATGACTCATTTCACACAATTATATTCTAATCTAAAATATGTATATCCAGTTGCGGCCTTGAAAAACATTTCACCATCATAACTTTCTTGCCATCACGTCACTGTTAATTTTGCCAGTCTAGCTAGATCCAGTGGTACTAGAGGAGAGTGACTTTGCTACGAACACTCAAACCCGGAAATAAAATCATGCCGCCCTTAACTTAAAAAATCACTTAGATACAAAATATTTATAAATAAATAAATTCTACTATGTTAGGTTCAAGAAATCAGTAAATGTTAGTTGCCAAACACTCAGAATATATTATACATAATGATTTATATTAATTAATTGTAGAATTATAGAAAGCATGTACAATGTTTCATCAACTATTTTTTATTATTAACAATGTATTCATAAATTATCTAAAATACAAATTTAAACCTAACGTTTTGATTATAAGTTTGAATAAGATTTACACTATAGATAATCTGTTGCAACAAACAATTAATCCATTTGGATTACCTTACTTCTATATAGTTGTAGTATAACAATTATCCATTTGATTTGAACTTTACTATTATTGTAATTTTTTTGTATATTTGCAATAATTGATCAAGGACTTATAAGATTTATCAATATCTACATGAAGCAAATACTTTAATAATACAACAAAGTAATATGATCTCAATACAAGACAACAACCGATTTGCAAGGGACAAATGGCATTGCAATATTGCATCAATTTTGTTGGGAGCGAGTAAAAGAAAAACCCTAAACCTCCATAATTATTTAAAAGTTAGGTTTTAGTCCGCCGAACACTCTTGGTTACTTAAGAAAAAATATAACATTATTGGTTACTCAAAAAAAAATGTACAGACAAAACTAAGATTTTAGTATGTAGAAAGATATTGTGTAAACAAGAATGGAAACAGTGGTTCATGTCTTCCATTAAAAACAATTCAGCCTGCGCTTCTTTTCTTGCCACTGGGCAGGAAAGGTTTTGTTAGCAATTGTTCATGGCTTCCTTGTCGGCTCTTATCATTGCTAATGGTCGCTGGACTTTTTGGTTTAGTTCCTATTGTCAAGGAAAATATGATTTCTGGATTGGTAATCTCTTTGGGTTAGGACTGAATTCCATTGGTTTTAGATTCTGTGCACTTGTTTCTCTGTTTTTTTATTTATTTCCTTTCTTTGTTGGTTCTATTCAAATTAGTGAAAACCTTTTCTTCGAAAAAAGAATGGAAAATATTTTGGTAAGCTGGAATGAATATGTAATATTACATACTTCAATTGTAATCAATATATGATAATATGTGGTTCTCTCGTGCTATGTACGGATATAAACATCTACAAAATCATTAAATTATAGTAATCGATAAATATTTATTTATGCTTTTTACTACCTATACGTTATTTTGTTATTCATCTCTATAATAAATAAATAAAAATTATAATAAGTATCACTATGTTCCCATTATAATTAGATATGTGATTTGAAGTATAATATTTTGTATTAGTTTACGTATTTATTTTTGGTATGTTGAGATGTATATATTCTTTTATAAATTATAAATATTTAATATTTATTATTTCCTTGATTTTGTAAAAAAACATAAATTAAAAATCTCATTATTTGTTTTAAAAAAAGTAAATAACAATAATTTACATATATAAAAGTTAAATATAAGTTATTCTAAACAATAATATGTTCTTAACTTAGTTGAAATTCTAATTGTGAGTATTAGGATTTAGATCAGTTGTGATCGGTTTAATGATCATTTTATATATTAATGTTTATGATTTTGATGATCGTTCTGATAATTTTTTTAATATACGCTTTATTCGTAATGAGATTTTGCATGTTTAGATCAAGTGAAAATAAATTAATATGATGATTGGTACGGAGTGACATTAGGTAAGATAATTAATAATTGTTTAAAGTCTCATGCATTAATATGAATATTTATAAAATGATTGAAGCATAATAACAATTAGTTAATATCTTGCTTCTATTTATATAAATTAGAATATTTTTTTTCAATATGAAAATAAAATATAAAATGATTATGATTTTAAAGATATTATTTTGTCAAAGAGACCTCTTAAAAATATAGAAATTATTTTTTTGGTAAAGTTGGCTCATTAGTTATATATATATATATATATATATATGTGAAATTGCTTCTTGAATTCACATAATATATATTAGGCCTAGGCGTTTTTACCCTAACCCGAAGTATCTACCTAAACCCGAACCAAAAAACAGAAACCGGATCCAAACTTTTATACAAAGACATCCGAACGGGACAATGAGCTTAGTACTTTGGGGTTTGGTTATAACCCGAACCGAACCGAAATCCAAAATAAGATCCGAAGATATCCGAAATTAGTGTAATATGTTAATGTTTTTATATATGTTAAGGTGATTTAAATATTTTAGAGTATTTAAAATATTTTTGTAGTTTATTTTATTTTTTATTTTGAATATTTTTTTAGTTAATTAAGATAGTTTAACTAATTTTAATTTAGATTTTTGAACAATTTATATATATTTGAATTTTGTTTATCAATTTTTTAAGTTTAAAAAATATTTTTTTGGACAATTTCAAACATTGGTTACAATCCGATCCGAACTGAACTCGGAAGGAGCTGAACCGAACCCGACCCGATAATTAGTAAACCCGAATGAGACTTATGAACATAATACCAAAAATCCAAAAACCGAAATCATCCGAACTGAAACCGACATGGCCCCCGAACCCCCATGCCTATTATATATAGTGTATATTTAAAAATTTAAGATTTTCCATTTTCATAATTATATAGTTTGCGATGAAATATTAAAACAAAATTTAAATTTAAAATATAGTTAATAAAAGAAGAAATATAACAAAAAACTTTTAGTAATGACATATATGAGTAATATTTTAAATTTACAAAGATTATGCATGTATTAACACTCTTGAAATTAACGTGAAAGTGACACATAAGAAATTATCTTCTCAAATAATATTATAGAGATTATAAAAATTAATGGGAGAACAACACTTAAGAAAGTGATTTCTCAAATAATATTATTGAGATTCCAAAAATCAATAAATTTACAAAGAACAAAACAAAAATGAAAAAAAAATATATTTGGTTTTATAAGTTAGATAGTTTTCTAGTGAATATTACATGTATCTAAAAGAAAAGTTTCCATACATGTAATCTCCAAAAGTCGAATTATATCTTTCTCTGATATGTTTAGAACCAAAATTACATGTATCCAAAGAAACAATCTCTATTTTTCTCTCCAATCTAGGAAGTCATAGTCTAAACTCCACTCGAAACATCAATCGACAATAGGCAAACAACCTCTGATACTAAATGATGTTGAACATACCCAAGAATCTATAAGAAAGTGAATGCATAGATCGTCAGTTAAAAAAGTCCATTTTTTTTCCGTTTTGATAACCTGGGGTATTCGACGGCTGAGACCAACCGATTAGTCAATGGGAACCTCATGACTAGTAATTTATGTAAACCTTTAAATCTTACTATTAAAAGTTCTTAAATTTTGTAAATAAAATCATAATTTTATTATCTATATATGTTATTTTTTAGTTTTTGCTATTTTATAAGTACTTATTTGTATATTAAACTTTCAGTAATATCATTATAATATTTCGTAGCAAAAATTAATTTTATATTAAAACTAGTTATTGCAAAAGTCCAACTTGGGAAAAATTGATCTTTTTCCGAACTAAATGAATTATTCTTATTTAACTAAAAATGATACATGTATATCTTTTTTGTGGAAAGAAAATATAATTTTCTAAGCATGGCATTAGACTCAATTCGTAATGTTTCAATCCAACTGTTTAAATCAACTTAAAAATTGTTTCTACAATAAATTGAATGTCACTTTTTAAAAATACATTCAATCAAAAACACCTTAATATTTGAGTTTAGAAATTAGAGATTACTGTTTATGAATTAGTATTTAGGAGGTGGAGTTGGATTTATAAACATTTATATATAGTTATTAAAAATGAGATTTTTGCCAAAACTGACCTAAAATTTGATTTGAATTGCAAAAGTAAATCCAAACTTGAATCAAATGCAAAAGTAACCTAAAAGACTATTGAAATTACAACCAGCCCCTTGTGAACAAACAAAAAAATCGATTTTTGTTTCCGTTTCTAACCCCCACAAGTCTTCTGTGTAGACGACTTAATTATAAGTCGTCTAGACGACTTACTTGTAAGTCGTCTATTATAGTATTTCTTAAAAATAATTTAAAAATTTTGTAAAAAATATTTTGATAAGTAAAAAATTGAAATCATGTAATTAACATATGTTTAAAGAGATATAAATTAAGATATAACAAAAGTTAATTGTTTTCAACATAGATGAGTGAAAGTAGTGAGTCATGATATTCTTTGATTTAGGTTTTCCCAACATATGTTCTAGTATTGTATGTGTTCTTAGGGTTAGATTTTGGAAAGCATTAATGTTTTTTTGAAAAATTTAAAATTAACATAGGTGTGTTTATTTCTGTGTATAGTTAACACTATTTAAGTATAATTTGATTTTATAACGTGGTTAGTTAGTTAATTTAGTCAATTTAGTTTAGGGTTTAGGGTCTGGGCCGACTTACTAGTAAGTCGTCTGGTGAATATTTACGGTAGACGATTTACTAGTAAGTCGTTTGATGCACGTTCAAACCGGACCGAACCTTTAGTTTTACCATTTTACCAATGTGCTTTTAAACATAACCGTATTTTTTACCGGGCATATATAAGATTTTTTTTTTTTGGTTTACTGTTTCGCGAAATTTAGAAACTGTAACGTCATTTCTCTCAAAGAGGCGATTTCGAAGGCGATTTCTGACGATTCTCTGTAATCCATCATTCTCACAACCGTTTTCTCACTGTCGTTATCACCGTCATTTTCACCACCTTTCTCACCGCCGCTTCCTCTATTTCAAACCCTAGTGCTGTTTGTCTGTAAACCCTAGCACCGTTTGTCTGTAAACCCTAGCGGCGTTTGTCTGTAAACCCTAGCGGCGTTTGTCTGTAAACCCTAGCGGCATTTCTGTCAAAGGCGTGTCTGTAAACCCTAGCGAGGTAAGTTAAAACGTTGTTTCTTAAGTCCACCGTTCTCACCATCGTTCTCACCGCATTCCTTTTTGGCTGTCTATTTTGGCAGATTTATAACCGCTGTGTCGAAGGCGACTATGGCTTCTCCGAATTTTTAGGTATGCTCTAAAAATGTCTACTGGAAGTCTTGGAAGACTTGTAATTAATTCGTCTGGCAGATTTATAACCGCTGTGTTGAAGGAGCTCGTCGATTGGTTGAAAACTGATCCGTAAGTGATTGCTTTTCGCATAATAGCTTTAGTCTATAAAAACTAATTGCTTTTCAACATTTCGTGTTTGCAGTCATTATAAAACACCTCTAGACAAGAAACCACGTACAAGTCCGACTTGGTGGTATCACATCCTTCGGACCCCCTAGCTTGGCTGGAGGATTGTGTAAGTCGGCTGACAAAACTGATTACTAGATGACTTACTAAGTCGTCTGGTACGTCTTCTACAAAGACGACTTACCAGACGACTTATAGTAAGTCGTCTGATATCTTCTGACTTGTATTATTTTATATGCAGCATATGGATGTTTGGATCGATCTTTTGAGGAAGAGGCACCAGGAGACGCCACACCTTTTCAGGAGCGAGAGAATATGCTTCCTTGATCATCTCTTTTCTCAACAATGGAGATTCAACTACCAGGATTTTAAGGATTCGGAGCCCGATGCCTATGGTTTAGGAAGAAGACTCCCTGGTGGGGCGTGGGCTTATTATGCAGGCCAGTTACCATCATTTTGCCAGACGGACAAGGTTTGGGGGACGAATGTTGATGATATCTATTTGCCAGTGAACCAGAACGACACTCATTGGATTGCACTGTGGATATCGATCCCTAAGAGACACATAGTCGTCTCGGACAGCATTCGTTCACATACCTCCGATGCAGAACTGGATGTGATAATGGAGCCTTTTCTCCAGATGCTCCCTTATCTGTTTTATGAGTGCGCTACCATTGATCAACGTGACTAGTTAACAATGGAGCCATTCACGTATGAGAGACCAACCGATATCCCTCAGGCCAGAGCTGGTGATTGTGGCGTGTACACTCTGAGGTACATTGAATGTCATGCTCTTGGGATGTCATTTAACCAAAAAGACTTTGCAAAGTCCAACGCGAAGACTATGAGGGATAAGATGGCGATCGATATATTTAAAGAGCTTCCTGACCAGCATGAGAAAGAAAACGAAGACCTTGCAAAAAACCTTGGTACATATGATGTATGATAGATTAGGATTTGTGTGTACTTGAACTTGTAATTTATGATAGATTAGGATTTGTACTTGAACTTGATTTATATTTTTAATGTAATTAGACGACTTAACATTATATTGGACGACCTAACAGAATACTGGACGACCTAACTGAATACATAGACTAAACACAAATTCTTAATACATGATAATTAGACGACTTAACATTACATTGGACGACCTAACAGACGACTTAACATTACATTGGACGACCTAACAGAATACTGGACGACTTACTTTAAGGTATTCTGGACGACTCACTTGAAGGTCTTCTGGAAGATTAACCTTCTGGAGGACTAACCTTCTGGACGACTTACTTGAAGGTCTTCTAGAGGAATAAACTCTGGACGACTTACTTTAAGGTATTCTGGACGACTCACTTGATGATCTTCTGGAGGACTAACCTTCTGGACGACTTAGTTGAAGGTCTTTTGGAGGAATAAACTCTGGACGACTTACTTGAAGGTCTTCTGGACGAACTTCAAGTTAGTCGTCTAGTGGTTCCTTACATTGTGGTTTTGTATGACCAGTTTCCTTGCAATTTGAGCATCTATAAACCCTGTGTTGTTTCCTGGGTTTGCGTTCTCTCATCCTGGATAGCTCCAACCAGGATTGCCATCTTGATTTCTTCTGTCTTCCCGGACCACGTTTTACCTTCGGAGGCAAGCATGTGTGTTCCTCAACTTGTTGTCCAACACAAGGATATATATTTTCTGAGTATCCTGCAAACAAATAATCCTTTGAGTACACTGGACTTACAAGTGTGGAGATATGCAAACCAGCATGTATTCCAGCAGCTATAGCATGAGAGCAAGGTATTTTCTCCACTGCATAAACACCACAATCACACTTTCCATGTTCCAAATCAACACAGTCTATTTTGCCACCTTTCACAAAGAATCGCCATCCATCAATTGGTTGAACCCTCATCATATCCGGTATCTCCGATCGAACAGCAAACAAGTATTCAACACCACGACTATGGTGACTTGGGAGACTCAAAGCATCATCTCTCCTTTTCCAAAACCACTTTCCTTGCTTCTCCCTTATGTACTCCAATAGGAACTGAATAGGAAATCCTTTAGCTCGCTTCAGTGCAGAATTAATAGATTCTGCGATGTTTCTTGTTTTTATGTTGTACGTGTCCCCCTGAGAATAAACCCTTGACCATAGGGTGACATCGGCATCCTCCAAATACGTTGCAAGATCCGGGTTTGCACTCCGTATCTCAGCCATGTATCGGTCAAAATTTGAAACCGTATGGGCATAAGCAGCACCTTTCACCAAGTACAAGAGATGTTTCTCTTTATACTTTTTGACAATGTTATCTTGAAGGTGATAATAACATATTCCTCGGGTTGCCCAGGGAAACACCTTGTCACACGCACTTTTAATGGCTGCATGCCGGTCGGAGACTATCACGAGAGGTTGCTCATCAGATAAACAACTAGCCAATTTTGTGAAAAACCATTCCCAAGAAGGGTCATCTTCAGCATCTACGATCCCAAAAGCCAATGGAAATATCTGAAAATTCCCATCTTGGGCGGTTGCAACTAACATAGTACCTTCATACTTCCCATGTAGGTGAGTCCCATCCACCACAATGACCCTTCTCTGATACTTAAAACCTCTGATAGAAGCTCAAAAAAAGAGAAATAAATACTTAAATGTATTTTTTTCATAAAGTTATAGAACCGGGATTTGCTAAGGAGATTTGCTCGAGATATGATGGCAGATGCAAATACCCATCTTCTGCTGATCCTCTCACCAATATTTGTGCATATATCAGTGCTATGTATGAATTGGTGTAATCAAGCTTCATGCCAAACATGTTCTTCATTGCATTAGTGATATGCTGTGGATTCAACCCATCAATGATTCCAACACGATCAATGAAAAGCCTACCAACATACTTCGGAGTACAGTGTCTCCGCTGAGCGATTCGGTCTCCCATTGAGCATGTATGTGTTTCCACATACTTTGTTACCCAAAACATGTTTATTCCATGTTTCACACTCGCTCTCATCTTCCATCCACAACCACTAACCCGACAGGTTACCACAAAGAGAGTTTTCGTTGACTTATATAATCTGAAGGAGAACTTACGCTTAACTACTGTCAACCGCAGCTCTGAAAGCAGTGCATCCTTGCTAACAAAACTCTGGTTGACGTAGATATTATTACCATTCGATCCTTCTCCTTCAATAGCATAAGTCTTTTTGAATTCTTCAAAACATATATCATCATCTTCTTCCAAATCCTCATCTTTAATCTTTCCATAAACACTGTAATCCTCACCATTCTCGTCCGCTTCAGCAACAATAGAGATATCAACATCCTTCTCCCCATCATCCTCCTCCCCATCATCCTCTTCCCCATTATGATTTTCATCTTCAACCAAATCATCATCATCTTCAAAAAACTCACTAGCTTCATCCTCTTCTTCCCTGTCCTCTGAAACCATTTCCACCTTGCTATGGCTTGATACACGAAGCCGTACTCCATGCGTTTTGGTTATCTCGAGCAAGTTGAACTTGTCTATCACTTGTAACATGAATAGGAGGAGTATCTGGAGCCTGCATCATTTCAGCTGGTAACAAGTAGGTTATCTCCATAGATTCTGTGCTCATGTCCAGGTTATAATCTTCTTGAACCATTGCAACAAGTTCAACATGTGTCAAACCTTCACTCAACAAATATAGTCTCGCTCTTTTGAAATTATCAATCACAAAATCCCAATTAGAATCTTTCAAAAACCATTATCCATGCACTGCATGTAACTGACGCAACATCTGCAAAAATTCAAAATAAAACACATTAGTAAACATAGAGAAAATGAAAGTTTATTAAACATTGACGCAGACGACTGACGGTTAAGTCGTCCGGAAGACATAGACGACTTAAAGGTAAGTCGTCCAAACAGGTCATTTTTGCAATTGAATTTAAAATGAGACGACTTACTTATAAGTCGTCCGGATTTGTTTGTTAAGAAAAAAATTCTAGACGACTTACAAGTAAGTCGTCCAGGATAAACAGGTTAGTTTTGCATTTGACTGAATTGTGTCAGATATTTGACTTTTCTTGGACGACTTACCAGTAAGTCATCTCTGAGAAATCAAAAATTTCAATATTTTATTAAAGCTAGACGACTTACCTGTAAATCTTCTCAGGTTATTTTGCAATTCGAAAATAAAACTTAAATATTTAACTTTTCCCAGACGACTTAATTTAAAGTCGTCTAGGTAGAGGACTTACTTGAAAGTCGTCCGAGAGAAGCAAGGTTTGACCAGAATCTCGGAAAAAAATATGTACGACTACGCTTATCCTGGACGACTTTCAGGAAGGTCCTCTACCTAGACGACTTTCAAGTAAGTCGTCTGGGAAAAGTTAAATATTTAAGTTTTATTTTCCAATTGCAAAGTAATCTGAGACGACTTACAGGTAAGTCGTCTAGCTTTAATAAAATATTTGAATTTTTGATTTCTCAGAAACGACTTACTAGTAAGTCGTCTAGAAAAAGTCAAAGATCTGACAAGTAAGTCGTCTAAAGTTTTTTTCTTAACAAACAAATTTGGATGATTTATAAGTAAGTCGTCCGTTTGCTTAGAAGACTTACCTGTAAGTTTTCTTCAGCCAGACGACTTACGGGTAAGTCTTTGACACGAACAAATCTGAAAAAATTCAATTTCATACCTTTAACTAGTGAGATGACTTCCTAAGCACACATAGTCATCTCCAACCACTCAGAACCTCAAACGAAAGTAACACACGAAGAATAGTATGCTTGAATGGCTCTACCAAGCATAAAAATTTTAGAATCAAAAGCTTGAGTTTTTTGGATGAATATGGAGACAAAGTTAAAGAGATGTTGTTTTTTGTTCATAACAATTAGTGCCAATCAATTTTAGGTAGTGTCAATCAATTTTAGGTGCATTAAGAGCTTCAAATTGGTTATTCATGGTGGTTGTGGTATTGATGACAATGGCAATCTTGTAAATATTTGAAGATGATGAGGTTGAGAGAGTAAAAATGTCATTTTCAGAAGAAAAAAACAAGAAAAAAATCAGTGACATTTTCATAAATAATGTGAACATATGGGGTGAATTGGACAAAAGAAATGACAAAAAAAGGTTAATTTTGTGTTTGACTTTGAATTTTGAGTCAAATTTGCAAATAACCCATTAAAAATTATAAATAATTTAGAAAGGTTTATTTTTTCTTTTATAATAAATTTAAAATATTTATAAAATTGATTATCATTTAAAGGTAAATTTAAAAAGTAATATTAAATTTAAGGTAAATTATAATTCCCCAATAATCTTCAACCTAAAATAGTCTTTATTCTTACTTCCTCTCCTCAAAAACTATTACTTCTATATATATATATTTAAATATTTAAATACAAAAGATGCAGGATATCTACCACTCCTAAATAAGAAGAAATCAAAAAAAAAATCTTCATTTCCCAATAATATTATAAAAATGATATATTTTTATCTATTTTAGTCTTAAAATCTTATTTTTATCCTGCTCCTGTCTCTAAAACAAATAATCTACCATCTCTCTTTCTCTCTCTCTCTCCCTCCCTCTCTCTCTCTCTCTCTCTCTCTCTCTCTCTCTCCCTCTTTTCTTCTCTCCTGATCATCTTCATTAAGGTAATGCAAATGGCAAAGAGTATATATATATATATATATATGTTCTTCGTTAGTTATTACATTGTTCATAGAATGTTGTCTGGATCTTCCCATTTCTAATGTTGTTCTATTAACCTATTTTTTTATTTGAATAACATAAACAGGAGAGATTAAATGGAGGAGCCTAAATGGTTGGAAGCTCTCTTAAGAACAAACTACTTCAACATTTGTCCTCGACACTGCGAGACACCGCGAAGTGAATGCAACATGTTCTGTCTCTCTTGTCAAAACGCTGCGTTTTGCATCTACTGCCGAACCACCCTCCACATTGATCATCCCGTCCTTCAGGTAATTCACCACATTGCATACATATATATATATATCATTATATTCACTCTTCACCATTGGTTTTTAATCATTGAGCCAATGATGATCCTATAGATAAGAAGATCTTCGTATCATAATGTGGTTAGAGTATCGGAGATAGAGAAGGTGTTGGACATAAAAGGAGTGCAAAATTATGTCATCAATAGCGCGAGGGTTCTTTTCTTAAACGAGAGACCTCAGCCTAAGAACTCTTCTCATGGCGCCGCCTCATCCACCACCAAAACCATTTCTCACTTCTGCGAGACTTGTTGCAGAACGCTTCTTGATCCAGTTCGCTTCTGTTCCTTGGGTTGCAAGGTATGTTCACCAACAATTTTGCTGTATATGCACAAATTTTATTTTATAACCGGGTAAATCATGAACCGGAAAACTATCCATTGTCCTATCTATAGAAAATGGGATGCATAAATCTTCAACATCCATAATTGGAAGGGATCATTATTAATTATAAAATAAATGAATCAATCCACTTATCATTAATTGGTTTAAGTCGGAGACTCGTAATAATAAGTATGAATTTAACATTATCATTTTTTGTGTCTCTAGAGGCTAATGCAGACTCAGCAAATGTAACTGACACTCGACCAACTAGAACACAACAACTAATGCTTTAAATTTATTTGTTGAGTTGAGATATATATGATATAACGTTTAGTTACTGGTGTGGTAAATTGATAGTTTATGTTAAAATTTCAAGCATTTTAGACAATGTATCTTAAGAATATGTAGACGTTACATTTTGAACAAGGTAATTGATGTTATAATGTGATGATAAAAAATGTCAGGCAGAAGGAATCAGGAAGAATAAGGAAGAGGAAGAAGAGAGATTGCGTAAAGAAAGACAACAAGAAACGCACAAAGGCACGCATCCTCCAACTCATACTTCTAATTCTAGGCGACGTAAAGGCACTCCTCATAGAGCTCCTTTTGCCTCCTAATTTAATCAATCTTTTTCAAGAAATAAACAAAAAAAAAACTTTCATTTGATTTATCTAATACAATTTAATGGTCCACCCAAATTAGCATAGTATATGCGTATTGTGTGGGTGTTTATATATTCCCCAATTTGTACAATGTCCAGCTCACTTCTCACAATCATCTCACATGGGAACAACAATTTTATAGAATAAAATCGTAAAATTCACCTTTTTGTCAACATTTTTTATTTATCATATTTCGGATGAGAGATATAATAATTTATAAACCATCCTTAGTCTTTAATAAGATTATAAAAATGGAGAGCTAAACCCAATATAACTCTTTGCCAAAGGAAGGAATAACATGAAAATCAGGCAAACTAACTAGCTAGACTATTCGATAGGAGAATGTCGGTAGAGAACTGAAGATATTTGTATTATTTATATCGGAGTAGTGATAATAAAATTACTAATGATCAATGTGGTAGTTTGAAGTTACCTGTCATTATTTGGGTAGCTGCTAATTTTACTTTAGGCTAAATTTTGTTAATTAGTATGTTTTATAGAAGAGTCAGTATTTGTGGGGTTTGGGGCTCAATAATTGTGTATTTAAAAAGCTGTTAGAGCTAGGGACATGAATGTGTACATGTTTTGTATCGACACATGAAATGTCTCTCTGCTTGTTTCTAAACATTAATGTTCTAAGCTGCTATATAATTAAATAATTTGTTGTATGGGTTAGTTATTCGAAAGCTACAGTTACTTAAAATTTTAAATAATTTTATTAACAGAAATTAGGGATGGGCGCCCAAGAGCTTCAATTAGGTTTGGTTGAGACATTTGAAAGTTTGATGTGTTTGGGTTGAGGAAAATATTACGTAATGAACTGAACTAAACAAGAACTTTAGATGGGTTCAGTTCAGTAATCAAAGCTCAAAAGCTTAATTTGGTTTATCAATAAATTATTAGTGTCAAAATAAAACAACTGAAACAAAATCTGACTACAATGTTTGTTTTTTGTCAAATCCTCAATAACATCTCAATTTGTTTAGTAAATACTCCCTCCATTTTGCAAAGTGTCGTTTTGACATTTTTCACACATGTTAAGAAAGTTATTGGAATGTGTTATATTGTCATTAATTATACATATTCAACTAATAAAATTTTTAAAAACAAAAATTATTTATAAAATCAATGCATTTGCAATTAATATTTAGCTCAAAATTGCATTAGAATACTAAAGTGACACTCTTTGTGTAACAAGAAAAAAATATTAAAGTGACATTTATTTAAAAACAGAGGAAGTAATCTATATATATAAAAGAGTGTTTGCTCTTTCCTGAGGCCGTCCACGTCATCGCCACGTCAGAAAGTCGAGGCAGGAAAAGATGACACGTGTCCATTTAACCAAAACACACCGTTTCATTTATTTAAGTGAAAATACAATTGATGCGGGTTTGTTATGTGTTTTGGGGGAAATGGGTTTCTAATAGAAAATTTGGGCCTACGAGGATTAGTTAACCGGATTTCTAAATTAACATCTTCTTCTTTTTTTTTTTTTACTTTTTATGTTTTTGTTTTTAGAATTATTATCTTCATCTTCCATCTACTAGGGTTTCCGCCGTCGCTATATTGTTTCACCAACCGACATTGGAGCTTGATTGAGCTGCAATCGGTGTCGAATCACGTGCAGATCTTCACACATACTTTCGAAAACCGTAGCCGTTACAGATCCTCTCTCTATTCAATCATTGTCATTAAGGTCTCAAATAACTTCATGTTCCCCACTTCTTCCACGATATCATATTCATTGCATCTCTCCTTTTTTCAGTAGGTAAATCTGAAGCTATTAATAGGTTAGTTTTATCAGTGACTTTCATCAGTTCATTCTTTACATCATATTAACACAAAAACCTTTCTCTCCTTCTTACGGAATTCAAAGCCAGTCAGTGTAGAACCACCATCGAAGTGCGGCTTCTGAGTTTTTGGGAGGCCAGCGATGTGAGCAATCCGACGATCCACTTTCGACCAGCACTTTGTGCCACACATGAAGTTCCTTGACACAAGTGAGAGATTAGCTTCTCTTCTCTACCTGAAGGATCAAACGGAGGTCAATTTTCTCCAGAGTTTTGAGAATTATTTATTTTTCTATTCTGTAAATTATAACGTAAATCGGAAAAAATTGTGATACACAGTGACATAGAAAAAGATTCCACACACTAGAGAATTGGCTTCTAACGTTTATGTTAACTTAAGAGACACTGCAAGATGTTTTTTTCTACTAAACCGACAGACTGTTTTCAGAAAGTAATGGTCCAATATCGTACTTATACAAAATAAATACCATAAAAAACAAACAACTTTATCAAAACAGATCTTACCTAGCTAAGTCAGATGCATCCCCGTTTCTATAGACAAAGGGAAAAGACGACCTATGGCTCAGCACATAGACTCCTGTATAAATCCCCAGCCACTAAACATTTGTTTAATATTTTAAATATTTTTACTTTTATTATTTTTAATATTTAATTAATACACCACCTATCACAAAAAACAATGAAAAGAGTAAACTAAGAACTTTGATTAGAATGATTAATTTTCACTTTAATTTATAAAATTAAAACTAATATCATATTTTAAATATGCAACTTTGGTCCAAAGTAGACCTAAATTAGAACTTCTTTTTCTCAACATATATATTTCATTAGCTTATGAACTTTAAAGTGATTTCTAAGTTTTTAAAAATTCGTAGAACCCCCAAACAATTAACCAAATTAATCAAAATATGAAATTACAATATTGATAACCATATAACAATAATTAACCAACTATAACAAATTTAAACCAAATAAGAAGCTGCAAAAAATAAAAATCATAACTAAATTGAAATTTTTAAAAATCCTTAAAATACCCAGCAAAAAAAACAATAAAGCTAAAAATAATTACAGAAATATTGTATTTTATTTTATTAAATAAATATTCATGTTTGCTCATGTGTGGAGGTGAATAGTCTATCTATACATATTATGTTGTTTATTTCTTTTTTTATACCATAATATGTTATTATAATAATAACGTTCTTTTTATATGTAAATACAAACAATTATAAAAAACCCTAAAATAATTTTCTGTCCAAAAGTAAAATAAGAAATATTGTTTGGTACCTATTATTCTCTAAGCTAGCACCATGATTCATGCTTGGGTGATTAGATATGGTGATGGTTTTGTAAAAGAGATTTACCGAAGAGGCGAAGACATAACCTAACGAATTATCTATGAAGTTAAGTTTTTTTTTTCTTTTTTTTTGACTAAAAAATTTAAGTTTTCATAGGGTTAGAATTACACAACTACCATTTTACATGGTAATTTTAAAGGATATAAAAGCTACAAGTACACGCCACGAAAACAATATCACATGTTTCTAATACAAACATTATTACAAGTTTTTTCTTTTGACATCAACATTATTACAAGTTTATGCTGTAATACAAACATTGTTTCTAAGGTTTTAGTGTTATAACTAAATTGGAATTTCTTCTAATAATACCATCACTTCAGCAACAATAAGATGCCTAAATTAGACTATGAAATAGAACTTGAAGCCAATATTCGCTAAACTAAAAGATTGTTACGAAATCCTCAACTTAACAGCCTAGATAATTCATAGGAAATACAATAATAACAAGATCCATAACCCCATTATTCATAGGCCGATAACTGAATTCATATTAATCTTACGAATTATGATTCCATCCGTATAAAAACCATAAAAATTATGTCAAACTAATCTAAATATAAAGAATAAAAAACGCAAAATATCCTAAAAAAACACTATAATGTAATTCTCTACCACTTTGTTATATAATACACAGACAATTATAATTTATAAGATATACGTAACCACATTACACTTACATGTAGAGCATATCCCGCGCGTAGCACGGGCCGACCCTAGTAACATATATTAGAAAGTATATAGAGAAAATTTGAGATTTAAACATGATTAAATTGGTATAGTTGAAGATGATGACATATTGCAAAATGATTCTCGATAACTTGTAATTAAGAACAATGTACAAGAAATTCCAAAATTAATGCATCTTTGTCACAGAGGCTTAAATTCACATAATGAATGAACATGCATGAAAGGTCTATTAACTATGGACGATCGAGACTTTGGAAGTTGTATCAGAGTAGGTTGACATGTTGGCCATGACCAAGGAGGCGTTTCTGGTGCGAAACGAGGATGTTACACTTTGTGAATATGATGATAGTAGTATCCTGATTTTTAGTATATAATAATGTATTATGAAGACTTACAATAAATAATTTGATTATCTATGTCATTATAATGCATTTATCTTTTAATAACTTGTCAAAAGAGAACTCTAAAGTTAAATATGATTAATTTAGAGTAGTTGAAAGATAGGTGATTTAACAAAAATGGTTCTAATATCGTGTGACTAAAGATAGAGCATGAGAAAATAGCATTAGTCATTGAAGAGTAAGTAGATAAGTCTTTCAAACTTTCGAGAATTGACCTTCACACATGACAGATCCGCAAGCTGAAAGATCCGGCGTAAGAGTCATTTGCTGTGAGAGAGCTCAGGCCATTGCATCCTTACTTTCGACAGATTTGGCATATTTTGTATATAATATTGGCACATTTTGTATATGTAAAAATCACATAAAAACCTTCAAATGATATTTACTAACACTTTACACTTTGAAGATATTTGATTTTAAAAATATTTGACAATCACTTTTATTTGATTTAAAGTATATATACACATGAAAAAAGATGCAAGACAATTAAAAAAAAAACTAAACTACAACCACAATCGTATTCATCCAAACTAGGTAGGTTTAAAATGATTTATCTAATATCAATCACATGTCTGTTATATTCTATCTAATATCATATATATTAACAATATAAATCACACTAAAACTCTATAAACTAATTCAATTCTATTAATGATTGGTAAAGATAATTTTATCAAATTTTTACTGCGTATCAATATATGTCAATATTATTGTACACATTTCACTGTAGTCCATGTTTGATAACGCAGCGATTACAACCACTTAGAGCTTGACTGGTTTAAACGTTGCGGTTGCGGCTTCAGGAGATTTTGGGGTGGTTGCGGTTTAAGATGTTACTAAACGATTTACACGACTTTGCGGAATACTTACGACTGGTTGACTATCAAATGCAAAGATAATTTATTAATAAATTAATATCAAACACTTTATATAATTAAAAATATTAAAAATCATAATTTATACTAAATAAAAAATATATTTATAAAATCATAGTATTAAATTATAAAAAATATTTTTAGGTTTATATATATGTATTTATATATTAATGTCTAAAATTTATAGTAAATATTTTTGTTTAAAATTCTTAATGTTTAATTAAATATTTTTATGAGAAATACCCTAAGATAACCCTAAAAAGTTTTTGTCACAAAAATAACCCTCAAGAACAAAAATGACAAATTTAATTTTTTTTATTTTCAAAAAATTAATTTTTATTTTATTTTTTTCCAATTTTAAACCTCACTCCCAAAACCCCACCCCATAACTCTAAACCCTAAGTCTATATTAGTTAACCCAAGAGTTAACAAAATGACTAATATACATTTATACCCCTTGGGTTAACTAATCTACTTAGGATTTAGAGTTATGGGGTGGGATTTTGGGGGTGAGGTTTAAAATTGAAAAAAAATAAAATAAAAAATAAATTTTTTGAAAATAAAAAAGGCTAGATTTGTCATTTTTGTTTTTGAAGGTTATTTTTGTGACAAAAACTTCAAAAATGGTTATTTAGGAAATTTGCCCTATTTTTATTTTAGTATAACCTTTTCGGAAAAAAATTATTTTTGGTTATCCACCCGTAACCGCAAATGGTAGCTGAAACCAACTTTTAATTTTGAAAGGTTTAGAACGGTTTGAAACGTTTTATAGCTTTTTGTGATTGTTGTAAAACGCCAACAACCGATACTAACCGCAAAAGCTGCGTTTGCGGGTGGTAGTGAAAAAACCAATCAAGCCCTTAATCGCTGGAAAAAAGTGTTGATAGACACTCAACCATGGCGATGTGGGTCAAACCACCAAAAAATCGGATTCAAAACAAAACATCACCCCCCCCCTAAACTTCAAGTGTAAAATCATAACTGAAGGTGCAATCTGTTATAAATGGACCAGAACATCAAAAAACAAGTATAAAATGAGAAAATCGTTAAAAAAAGAAAATTGAGCGGCGGAGATTATGGTTGCAGCTCGATGATGGCTGAAGAATAAGATAAGGGCATTTAGGT